>JANHFX010014445.1:0-20459 GCA_027560015.1 Chloroceryle amazona | reverse complement strand
GGGCCCGGGCCCCCCGCCCTCGGAATCCAACCCCGAGAGGCCAAGGCCTCGGCCCTTCCTTCGGAAACGCGCCTATTTTATTTTAATTTTATCTAATCTTATTTTATTTTACTGAAAGAGCTCCTGATGCTCTGCAGAGCTCGCCTGCCTTCTGCACCAGGTCCTCACAGCAGCCTCTGCCCCAGTCAGAACACGCAACGGACTTGGGCAAGTCTCCGTTTCTAAGGAGGGCTAGAGCATCTCAAAACCCAGCTAGACCCACAAACAGCAGAATTCGCAGGCTTTGGGATTTATTACAGTCTTGTCGTGAAGTTTCGTTTTTACTTTAATCTTAATTAACATTCTCTCCTCTCGCTTCACTCTCTAATGTGAGACAATTCATAAGAAAAGCAGATGGAAGATGACAATTCCTGCATGTCATAAGGAAAGCACCACCATCCTGCTTTCTGCCAGGAGACTCAGTCTGAGTAGCTACTAAATACTGTCTAAATACTATATTAAAGGCACCTATTAAATGACTCTCTATGAAGAGGGAGGAAGGAAGAAAAGAAAAAGACAGTATCTTTAACATGGCAGTGGGTCTCCTCATAAGGAGCAGTGAAGATGCTGCGTGGAAGAAGGAACCAGTACTGGGAAGTACTCTTAACTGCCAAGCCTCATTGGGACAAAGTAGCAACTCCCTAAAATTAGACTGCTTGGCATTTGAGCATTTCTGAGAAAGGCTGGCTGCAGAGAACCAACCTGCTCATAAGGCAGCGGCACACATCTCTTCCAGAGACCATGCCACAGTCTAGGACAACAGTCAACAACTTCCACAAGTTAGAGAAAATTATGTTATGCACTAACAAGCTAGCAAAAATCCCGTGGTTTAATGACACTGCTTCCATAATCTTAAGACACTGTTGACGACACAGAAATAAGACAAGTAGTAGTATTTATGTATCAAAAAAAAACCCAAAACCCTTTAAACTTAGTACAATAACTGTTCTGCCAATTCAGTTCTTTTCCCTTAAAAGCTACAGCTATCTTCAGGATGAAGTAAGGTCCCCAAGCATTTAAGAAGATCAGATGTATTGAATGATACTACTGATCAGATTGCACACTTAGTTTCAGAAACCCTGACAATCCTTGTCACTGCTTTTCCTCGAGAATTTCAAGCACAAGAGAGGCGCAGGAGTATACCCACGAGGTTCTCATTTTTAGGAACAATGAATTGCCATCTCGCAAAGGCTAGACCTCCTACAATGTCCAAAAACAAAAGGCAATTTTCAGCTTGATTTCATAGTGAACAAATACGCTATTTAAGGAGTTCCCTGCAATTTTTAGGTGTGGCTATTTGCTTTTGTTCATCGGTGTCTAAACCAGCTTAAAATAACTTGTTTTGAGCACAGACAGAACAAAGAATTTTTCATCATTTTGATGAAAAATTTGAGCAGACCTTAAATTTATCTACTTGGACTGACTCAGTGACATGTCAATGAAACATTCACCTTATAAAGAGATTCTGTTAGATGTCAAACTGAGATCTTTTTTCTACAACCATTCCCCGTACAGACACATACCCTATATAACACAAGAAATCAGATCAGATGGAAGACAACATACACAATGAGAATGAAACTGAGTTTTTGATCCACAGATAAAAAGCTTAGATATCCTCCAGGACACCAACTTTCTTCTTTAGAACAGAAAAATACACACTTCTACAACAAGAAAGGAAAAAGGACAGGAATCTGGATGTTTGAAATGATGAAAATACTAAGTAAAAAAGCCCAATTTAGCAACACAGAACAGCAGTTTTCTTGTTTCAGCAAGCTAGGCTCAAGTGGTAGGTTGATAGTTGGACTCAAAATCTTAAAGGTCTTTTCCAATCTAAACAATTCTATGATTCCAAGTATATTGTACACTAATTTCAATTTCTTTAAAACAAACCCACTTGACTTCCCTCCAGTACCGTTAAAAACCCGTAACTTCAGCTTACAACCATTTATGCATGACTCTCATGAAGTGCTGCATATAAAGGCCTAAGTAGAGGAAAAGTTTTGTAAAGGACCTGACTTTATCCCCAGGCTCCATTTTAAGCATTCTCAAGAAAACAAAGCTGAAAAAAGTAACATTTTTACAGCACAGCAAGGTCAAACTGAGCAGATCTGATTGTAACAGATCCATCCAGGTTTTCAGATTGACAATTGCAGACTATTAATAAACTCTCAGCTGCATGATGCTATTATAGACCATAAAAGAAATTTTCATCTTGAACATAGTATAGTGCAAAAAGCAACACAAGCATTTGCAAACAGTAGATGCTGTCAAAGTTCTTAAGATCTGGGCACTTAATTTTGGTGCATGAAGGGAGCCAGTCTTTTCTGAAAATCCAATTTTCTGTGAATAAGGAACAACTCTGAATTTGAGTTAACTCTACATGATGAACAATCTTTGCCAAGTAAAATAAATTAGCTTCAGAAATGTTTCTGGTCTCTGATCTTTTACCTAAATGAAGTACAAGTACCACCTGTTTTAAACTGTTTCAACTTAACCTTTCCAGTAAGATGTACCACATATTCCACTCTGACATCAAGGGAAAGTTGAATACCAAGGCCCTGCCATATAAACAGAATGATTTGTATGGTCAGCCTGCATGTGTGAATCAGTGCCAACACCTCAAAGAACCAGAGCTGTGGAGGACACAGTGCAACATGGAATGCCTCTGAGAAACACCCTCAGAGACTCCCAGAAAAAGCAGAATTCCTGTCCTTCTCTTCCCCCCCGCCACCCAATTAATGGAGAACTTGGAAATGGAGACAGAAAAAGCTGCAAGTTGTACAGAGTGTCCTGGGAGATTAAGATCTTTCATAATTATTGCCCTTCTTGAGAAGCAACAAGACAGGAACTTGCACACATTTTAAGTGCAAACTGCAAGCTCACCATGAGCAGAACCTGCTGTTAGGAAGCTACAGTGATGCAGTGTCCCAGGTGAGAGATCCTGAAGGCAACACACTACTGGGTGGTCTCAAGTGACTAATCCCAGATCTTGGCCATTGCCTAAACACAAAATGCTGAGGACTAACTCTTCCTTTGAGCGTTCCAAAATTCTGAATAAAACCATTTCTGCAGGTCTGAACTTCCTGTAGACATGGGCATAGCATCCAACAGGAGATTATTCAACTGACACAGTGCAACCCTCTATAAATGTTTTCTTGTGGGAGAGGACAGTCTTGTCAAGAACTCATCAGCCAAGCAAGGTTAACAACTTTTTCCCTGTCCTTGAGTAACAGTTTTAAAAATTAACTAGATGTGGGATGCAAATCACAAAATTTCTGTTTATCAAGGAGATCAATCATGTCTGTTGGGGAATCACTTTTAGGGAGGAAACAACACTAAAAGGATTACAAAGTATTTTCAGGGAAAGTGACCTGATAGGACTGTTAGCAGTTTTTCAACACCTATAGTTCTTTCTAGGTAAGAAGCCTACAGAACGGAGAAGATGGAGGGACTCAGGTAGACAAATCTCTGATTCTAATTCCTTTTACATCCTCTTAAGAGGAAAAGAAACTCTAAGAAGAGCAAATTCCTGTTGCCCATTTGAATAAAAACTGGAAATTCTGTGGGTCACTAGTATTAGTTGCCTTTTTTTATAAAGTTCTTTTTTTTTGGCCACTTAACCTCTCCATATGGAGCTGGCAAGATTACTACTAAGGGTTTGTGTTTCTACCATCCACTAGGTCAGTTCTGGCAAACAAAAGTCTTTACTTAGACCCTACTAAAAATTTGCATCCTCTCCTTATGAGAGCTTCCTCGCTAGGAAGATGCTAGAGGTGCTAGGGTTTCTCTCTGGAAAAATGCTAGTTCTGGATGCACACTCCAGAATTACTTCAGTAACTTAAAGTCTCAAAGACATGCAACAGTACTGTCATTTATGAACAGTAAAGTTTTGCAACTCTGAACGAGGACTGTAAGATTAACTTTATGTTAATGAGCACCTTCTGAAAAACAGTATTCTGCAGAAGTCATAGCAATACACTTACAATCCAAGCTGCTTTCTACAGACCATGTAACACAAGCCATTGTTCGTTGTTAAAAGACTGATTTGGGGCAGCACTTCTGCTGAGAAACATACATTAAAACATTCCACTTTGTCTCTTGCAATTCTTGAAATAAACTGGATTTAGAATACTTACCTAACCACGTTGCAATAAGAACAGAATCAATTCCCTCTATGGGCTCACATATTCTAGCGACTACTGGATGTATTTGCTGTGACAGGTAGTACTGAGTATCGACAGTAAGATTCTCCTGCTTTTGCAACTGTTCTGGAGCATACGCTCGCTGGCTGGCACTGAGATTTGATCCATCCTAAGACAGGAGACACGTACAAAACAAAAGCGTGCAAAAAGTAAAACCCACTTTCAGTCTGCATAAAGGGTTATGCCTCAAACATTATGCATTACTTTAACACAAAACTGTTACACAATCACTCTCTTCTGGCTGATTTATTATGCATCCAATACAAATTCAGCAGCAGTAAAAAAAAATAAATTAAAAAAAAATTGCATTGCTGATGCTGGCATCAACGAGCAAGTTCAAGAATGTAAATCCAGCTTGTATTATTGCAGCCTACACGTGCAAATCAGTAAGAGTAGACAGAGTAAACAGTCCCATCTGTCAATTCTGAAATGCACAATGAAAACACATTGTAACCATCAGCCCAGTTAAAAATACGCGGAGGGCACGCATTTTGTATTCTGTTTGTACTAAACCAGCATTACCATTTTGCACAACAAGCAAATTCGAACTTGTGGATATTAAAACTATATATGTTTTGCTAGAAAAATTACATTCTTTAATTCTATAAAGAAACAAATAGAATGAACAGTCAGAGAACAGACCATTGTTCATTGGCATGCAAATAAACGACAGAGGCAATAGTATTGATTCGAAAGAACAAATTCTGATGTATTCAGAAACACTGAAAGAAATGTGGTGACATCTCAAGCCAAGAGAGAAAAAACACTCTGAGGTTAGAATATGTATTACATTCTTCTCCCAACATGAAAGGGAAGATAAGGAGAAAATAATTCAATTTGGGAAGGTAATAATTAAATTGAAAACAGTATTCATGGAGGAATTAAGTACCAACTCTAAGAAGACGGTAGTCTTCTAGAAAACTAACTCATTCAGTTGGTAGAATCATATTCCCAGTCCACAACTACACCAGGAAATTTAATTTTTAGTGTCAAAATCTTAGGGAGAACTTAAAGTAGTATTTTAGCACACATTCAGTAAGAGAAGTAAACCTTAATGGGGATGGGTCAGGGAGTACCACAGCTTATTTTTTGCTAAATACAGTCTCTTTTTTGCCTTTTTTACTCTAATACATTAACATATGACATCTTCATTTTTCAGTTAAGATGAGCTACTGGCGTCAATAGGGTCAGCAACCATGGACTGAAAACCCACAACTAATAAAGACAGACTGCAAGCCATTGGTCCCTCCTACTCCTTTCAGACAACTTAGTATTCAGAACAAAATTAATTTAGGACTATTCAGCTCATCCAGCTGCTTTGCAAAAAATAATTACAATGCAATTCCTTCAGCTCCCTTCTTTCAACAAGTACATTCTTTTCTTGTATTGTGCCATTGCTCAGCCGTACCCATGGCCCAGCTCTCATAAGTCTTGACAGCTTCATCATGCCAGCCTAAGAACTCTCAGTTAAATAAAATACACCATCTTTCACTTTTTAACTATGAAGGAGCAGAAACAGTGGTCTGCTGTAAAAGTCTATCAATGGTTTGTCACAAGAGAGCCCTTGGTCAATCTAAACCAACCTACACTTTTGGTTTTTAATAGCAAATCCAAAGTGGAGTACCCATTTGTGAGATGATGATTACCATTTATAGGATAAACACCTGAGAACAGAAAGTTTCTCAAATTCCTCAGTCTATCTATCCAATAGATACTGCCAGATCCAGTAACTGTGAATTGCAAAGATGCAGGTTGAGACTAGAAATAACAATGACACTATTTAACCACCACCACCAATTAGTTTTTCAGAACTGACAGATTCTTGACCACCAGAACTTTCTTCTCCTTAAAACAGAGACCAGGTGTTTTCCTTAAAAATAAGTTCAGTTCCAAGCAGAAACTGATTCAAGGAAATTTTATCAGCTACTATATAGAAATGGTCAGATGAGATGAGCTGATCACAACGGCTCTTTCTGTCTCTACAAAACTAAATTTAGTAGAGAAAATGGACTATTTGAAGCTATAACATAATATCGCTACAAAGCCAAAACTTTTTTTTTCCAGGAGTTGAGTTGGTTGACTTTGCTGTCTCTCAAAACGATACCTCCTATTTCACTATAAAGAATGACATTTTTACCTGACAAATGATATACGACACTGTGTCTCCCGCCTTCACCTTTCGGCCTCCTTGAGAGTTTATCCACATGGCAACATGCACATGTGGCAAGCTTTTTTTGTCAGGATAATCCTGTGGATCTTTTGTCAATGCCTAAGAGATCAAAGAAGAAAACAGAAACATAACTATGAGAGAAGTATTTTACTTCAGTGATGGACAACTCAAAAGAGAAGATTACATAGTAGATACCTTCATCCATCTACTACTCACAAGTATGTTGGCAGTGCAATAAAATAAGATGGAAAAATTGTAATAAAGGTATTTTCCAGACATTGTGGTCTAGGTACCAGTCCTTCATACTTAAGAAATGTCATTATTAATAAAGTAAGAGGATGCTTTTACAATTACTGGCTGAAAAAAATGCATTACGTTAAAAGCACAACAGTTCAAAACAGTTACAGATACAATTGCTTTAAAATTAAACTAAATTGCAGATTAAAACATTCATCCAAAAAAAAAATAAAATACAGCCAGAGATTCCCCTCTTACCCCTGCACCAGTTCTTAAAAACAAGTCACATGTTTAACTTAAAAGTGAAGTAATTCTTTTTTTCCGTAGTAGTAAACCATAGGAACGTTCATCATTAGAAGTTGAAATTATTCCATATATATGTTCTACAGCCATACTCTTAGAACATTTACTTTGGAACAGTCTGTTCTTAAAGTCAACCGTAAAAATCACTGATTTTTCCAACACTCACGTGATGACCTGAACACATTTCTTAACTGATTAACACCGCCTTACAGGGCAGACAGATGTCCAGCTGACCAAAGAAAGGCACTTTGGACAGAGTACATTTGGGCAATCCCTGCTATTAGAGGCAAGAGAGTGGAATGCAACGTCAATCCATTAGTGAAACAGCCTGTTCCGTGTCATTCTCCAAGTGGAGAATCAGTGGGGAAGATGGCAAGATGGGACAAGACAAATGGTATTCCGAGGAAGCAAAACAGGCCTCAGATGCAAAAAGCATTTTTTCCTCACACTGTAGGATCTTTGCAGTATATTCCATGCTATTCAGTATCTAATAAAACTCCTGATATTTCACAGCATCATAAGGATTAAAAAGATTTTTATCAGCAGTCAATATATTTAGGAACAGTAGAGTTTTTCTGAGACAAAAAACAGCTGAGACATCACTTACCTTGTTTATTTCAAATTGATTTATTGGGATCTGGCCATTGATCACATTTTCTCCAATTTCTACAAGCCGCCTTTGAATATTTTCCACAATTATGTCTCGGGGCTGATCAGAAAGAATCTGACCAATTACATAGCTGTAAAAACAGACCAGATACAAAGAAAAGCTTAAGACGTGCAAAGCAAACCCACTACAATAAACACAATCCTGTCTTCCCCTAGGTTACCTCTAGAAATTCAAGACCCTGAGGATGAAGTCTGATGCAAAATCTACAGAAATTTGCCAGGATATTTCATGTTGTGTTTTATTTACTTATTTTACTAAAAGCAAATTATCGTAAATAGTTGTAATGTTAAACAGTGATTGGGAATTGCTGAGTGCAACGGGTTTCTATTTTCTGCTCCCATTTCATTTTGCCATTAATTATTCCATAGCAGGTATCTGAAGATGGGGGGGAAGAGAACATATTAAGTAAGCAAAGTCTTGCCTATTTCTGTAAAATGTGGTTGGAAGATCTGCCAGCTGCAGAAGAGTTAGTCACTAAAGAACACTCTCAAACATTTGTATAGCTTTAATTACTAATACATTCCTAACTTGGAAAAATTTGCTTCTATTATGATGCATCTTTTCTTAGAAAATGCAAGTCTTAAGAACAGTAAGCAAGTGTGTGGTGTATTTTTACAGATGTAAAAAAGTGTTCCGTTTTGGATACATTTGGACCACAATTTATTACAGTTAGGTTTTCAAGAGGCAGTATGCAGTATAAATTGAGTCAGCCCCTAGATGACCAGCTCTCTACCCACTCTGATTTTCTTTCCACAGTGATAAATGTATTTTTTCCACTGAATTTAAGTACAAAAAAAAATAGTCATGTGCAATGACAACTAAGAGATCATCAAGCCAGTATCTGTCATTATGAAGAATCTGAAGCGTCTAATTTGAAAAATGGAAGAGAAACAGTCTTGGGAAAAGGGTTCACCTCCTCAGGCTTCCCCCAGAGCACTTCCAGCTTTGTTAGAGGATGCTGAGAGCGCTGACCACCAGCTTCTTTAACCATCTTTGAGAACAAAATATCTGAGCAAAAACCTACGACTCCCAATGCTGACAGCACCTACCATTTCCACAAGACTTCAGCTGTGGTTTTACTACACTGCTTACAACAAACTGCAATGAATGAAATGCACAGCTTCCAAAGATGCAAACCCAGTGAAATCATGAGACGTTTGGACTTGCACAAGTCTAATCTGCTACTAATGCCAAAATGCAACGCTTACCATCACCTACTAAAATCACTTAAGATGCTCTAAAGCTGATGTCAGTTACCAACGCGATATCAAACATTTATTGTGCATGCACTGCTTAAAACACAGCAGAGGATGATGGTCCAAAAAACTCACTTTCCAGTCTCTTTTGCAAGATCACACCAGTCTCTTCGGACTATATCCAATCCTTTAAGTTCTTGTTTAGTTACGTATTTCCCATCTCCTGTTGGTTCCACAGTCAGAGCAGCATATTTCTTCTTCTTTAACAGTAGCAAGGACTTAAAGATTCCATCAATATCGATTTCCAACAATTTATAGAGCTTGTTCACTTCATTTTTGATCTGCAAATGCACCAACATTAAAAATAAATGCAACACCTTAATAACTATGGACAGATTTACCTTCCATCTACAAGTATGGAATGCTACAGATTTTAAACAGGTAAAATTACACACTGTGTGTTTGCTTATGCATTTTAAAGACTCATCAGGTATCATTAATCATGAAATTAAGATGCAATGGTAACTATGAGCTGCTACTACTACAATTAAGGTTCACCCACTGACTTCTTCAGGATGCAGCTATTCTACCTAGCCTCTTACATAAATTAACGCACACGGGATTTCAGAGTAGGGATCCACTTCGAGATGGTGACCTAGAATATGGAAATTGCTTTATAAAAAAGGTACCTTGCAAATGCACTCCCCCCTCCCCAAACCAGGGAGGGGAGGAAGAACTAAGACTGCAAACCAGAGCTGACTGTGTGTGTATGTTCAGGAAAAACACGCACAAATGGGGCAAGTGTTTATTTATACTCTTCCCCACAATACGCCTCCTCCTCTATAGTCTGATTTCTTTGAGAGGAAAAGGTGCCATTTTTCTACACACAGGATACATCTTATCCACATACAACAGCTTGAAGCTGCACTTGGTATGTTGGCTTAATATAGTACCAAATACCAAGTGGCTCCACATCTCTTACCTCTAACCTAAAAGCACAGAAGTGCAACAGCTCAAAACAGCACATACGTTCAACAAAAAACTTTGCTTCCAGTACATATTCACCCACTTACTGGCTCAGCTAAGTTTATCACTTGGATTTTTCTTTCTCCATACATTTTTACTTTACTTTCTTCAACAGAATATCTGCATATCATTCCTCAGACATCCTGTTCTGTCTTCACATGTTGTATTTCCCATTTTCTTTCCTCTACAACCTTCTTTCCCTCTTGATTTTCAGTATCTCCCTGTCAATTCTTACTCCTCCATTACTTCCAGTTCTCTTATCAGAGACCAGCATCTCTCAACTAGGATTTTCTCAAGCCTTGCTGAAGTTTTATATCAATTTCTCTCTCAGAGGAATGCTTCATCACTGAAGCCAACCTATAAATTGACACTTTACATCAGAACAGAGGTACATAAGGCTAAGTGATTTCACAGGATATTGTTTGCATTCCATTCAGGCTGTATTAAAGCAAAAATATCATGATTGCAATGTAAATATCCCTCATCCTGAAGTTTGGGGGGAAATTATCATGGAATAGAACAGTGACATTTCTTAGAGTGTTCCTGAACAGATACAATTTTTTATCCCCCCCCCTTTATTTTTTTTAATATAAATTAAGCAAAATGAGGAAAATCCAAATGCTAAAAGTGTTCACAAAAAGAAAACAAAAAAACCCAAAACACCAATACTATTGCTTTCTTGAGGAATAAACAAACAAACAAGAAACATGAAACACAAGGACCACTTTTTAATGGCACAGAAAGAATATTGAGAGCCACAACTTTCACAATTGTGATGCCAGGTTTGAGCGTGTGCTTATTTATAGATATAAAGTTACTTATTTTTATAATCATGCACACAATGGGAAAACTTCAGTCAAAACAAGTCTCTTGATAAAGAAATACATGGGATAAAAAAAGCTTAAGATTTGACTCTCAGAAAGAATCATTAAGCAGGTGACAAGTTCAAAAACCTACCTATGCTCTCCATAAACCTGAACTGAAGAAGTATCTAATTTATGATGACGATCCTGTCAGTCTTTATAGAAAGTCTGATTTAACTGTTCCTCTGTAACATTTGGATAGGAAATGGGAGTACAGAGACAAAACCAAACCAGAATGAAACCACACACAGCCAGAGTAAGATTAAGCTTTCTTACACACTATTGTACATACGCTTGAGTTTATTTATAGTCCGGTATGTGGCAAACAAAAAGAAGAGATTGCTTTATTCCATCAAGATATTTTTCCTTTTTTTTCCATGCTCCTGAGATGGATCTACTTCTCAAAGTATCAACTTAGCATGAAGGCAGAAGTATTCTAAAAAAAACCCAGAAATCACTCTTGCCTTAAAATTACACAACTTTTGTTTAATACTATACTGAAAAAAAAATCTACATTTTCTTTAGGTTTTTTAGAGTTTCCATAGTTCTTGTTTTTATCACAATTTCTTCCATTTTTCAAAAACATCTTACATCATCACTTTGAAATGTTCTGAAAAATTTCTCACTTCTCTTTCACAATTTCAGAGAGCCACACAACTTCCACATCATCAGCTGCCAATCAAGCAGATCTTTCTGTATCTAGTGTACCTTGGAAATCAATAGTTGAATTTACCACTTGAAAACTTATAGTACATGAGTGTCATACATACTACAAAAACTAAACTGACAGACATCTCTCATATCAGAACAAAAATCATTAAAAATCAAAGCTGTGTTCCTGTGGAACCAATGTACCTTACATTTTGGCCTTACTGTACCTTACATTTACTGAGTATTCAGATCTCAGTCTGAGTATTCAGATATTCAGTCTCCTGGTAACTTAGGATTGCTAAAAAAAAAAAAAATCTCACTATACAATTAAATGTTTAATTTAATATGATTACTTTTCAAAATGCACAGAATAGCTACACCTGAAGAGAGGGCACTAAGCTTTTACTACTCCACAGCTTCCATATATTGCCAAGTTGTTCTTCCCCATGGCCTATTTTCTGCTTATGCCATGGAGCTGTGTCTCAATACCGTTTGCTCCACTCAGTGTTACAAGAGGGACATGTAGGAAAGCTTTAAAAATTAAATTTCCTTACCTTGTTCCCCAGCTTGAAGACCTCATCCAAACTGGTGCTGTTAGTGTTTATCATAATGGAATCTGTATCTCCATAAATCACTTCAAGGTTCATCTAAATGAAACAAATTGCTTTGAAAAACAAACCAGAACCACTCCATGTTTTTTAAGCCCCACCTCATATTCAAGATTCAAAAATATCATTATTTGTATATTATCCCTTAAATACTACAAAGTAGAAAAAAAATAAGTTTTTACTGAGAAGTCTGTACATTTAATTGAGACATACTTGAATTTAAATAAAATATTGAAACTTATCTCACTGATATGCCTAAAAAAATTAAAAATCTCTGATCAGTTGTGTGCATAATATAAGTAGTTAAATTTTTACTCAACAAATGCTAGAAATACAAGTCAGCAAACAAGTCTAATCTTGAGAAACAGCAGGAACTCTAATCAGAAATAACTTCGGACTGCTAAGACACAGGAAGATCACAGACTCAAAGACTGCTGGGCAAATTCAGACTATTCAGATTAGGCATTTAGCCAATGTGCTTCAAAGACAGTAGCACAGTCAGGCAGCCTATCCCATTTGTAGCCATCACAATACCATTGCAAAAAGAAAATCATTCTGTAGCCACCTGCTGTAATACTCTGGGACGATGGAGCAAACTCTGAATACACCGAGGCACATAAAAAAGCCTAAGGTGCAATATAAAGGCATAGCAAGGAAAAAGGTGAAAACAAAAGTCATCAACACCAGTGAAAGTCACCAAAACAAATGAGCAGATTCATCCAGTTACATAAAATTAACTTGAAAAATGAAAACCTGATGTCTTTGGTGGTGGAAAATCAATGGAGCTGTAAAAATTGCAGCATGGCTCTGTCCATGTTAAACTCCATATAGTCAAAAAACCACCCTGTGACAAGAGTTTAAAGGATGCCAAAAAATAAACTGTAATAAAATACTAGAACACATGGTGTAACAGGTCTGTGAGTAAACTCTAATTAGCACTGTTGCTAATTTGCTTGAAACAGTCACACATAGGCTTCAAACAGGGGCCAGATCATATCTGTGGTAGGAAAAGAAAAAAGCTATAATCCATTTGGAAGGATTACATTTGTAAACCAGGCATCCTAAGAAGTGATTTCAGGTCTGTTTGGGTTACAGTTCTCCTAGAATAAAAAAATTCCACCAGGTGTGCTCTTTAAGGGTTGTTGTTTAATGAAAATGCTCAGCATTACCTTTTGCACCATCTCCTTGGTATGCATCAAAATCTGAAATAAAAAAAAAATAATCAAAGATTAGCGTATGATATAATTACAAGCTGACACATGCAAACATATCCATTAGGTTGCTAACTCCAAATGCTCTCACCTTTCAAAACAAAGCAAATCACCTCTCTCCTGGCAACACACAGTCACCTCAATACTCCTATTACATGAGTAAATTCTCACTGACCTTGTATTAATGCTATTATTAACTCCCCTAAAACAAGATTAAAACAAATCTCAAAATTGCATATGCACACACACATTCTACCTTAGGAAATAAAGAACCCTGTATCAAATGCTCAAATAAAACCTAATCAGGAATTGCCAGAATTAAGCCTCTCTTAGTAATTTAGGTCAGTCGTCTCCTTCATATCCATCATCTTATCTCTTGATGTTACAGAGTTTTTTCACCAAAACTTCCTTACTAAGTACAGCCCTGCTGGTGCTCACTCAAGAACCTAGTCAAAAGGTTGCTTACACTCATAATGGTATCAAAATGGGTCATCAAAAAGCAGACTCCTTAGGGGAACCAGAACTGGGAGAAGAAGCTGGGATAGAGACAAGACATAGATGTTGAATCAGTGGGCAACTCTTTGTGTAACCAGGTTTCTTCCTCAGTCAAGAGTGTATCCCAAGTTCCCCGAGTGCTCAGAACCCTAGAAATAACTGTAGAGACATCACTTGAGTAGGTTACTGCTCCCATCTCTAACACTGGTCAGCGTAGTGGAGGGGGGAGGAAGAGTGTACCATCTGAAGCCATAGATACAGCTGTAGCACAGATAAGACAGAGTAAAGCTAGCTTGATGGACAAAATGTGTAGCTGCAGCAGCAGGAAGGGCTTGGTAAAGTTTACACAGCTGCATGAGAACCAACATCTGTTTAATTCCTTCAGTCATCTGGCCATGTTTCCACTGTATTCCCCATTTCCCTTCTGGTCAGCATCCTGGTGCTCTGGCACACAGCTCCAGATTCCACCTGGTTAGTTCAATTTATAGGGCCAAGGACTCTAAAGTGAATCCAAGAGCCACGACTATCATGACATTGACATATTGTTACTGCAGCAAGCAGTTCTGAAATAAATGCAGAATGTCCACCTCTACATAAAAGTACCCAGACAGGATGACAGCACAGCCATTCCTTCAACATTATCAGCAAGTTTCTTTAATATTTCTGAACCTTTAAACAACCACAATGATGGATACTGAAGTATGACGCTCAACTATACCTTTTCAGTTTGTTTTAAGTTATGCACCACAGAATTAGGCACTGAAAAGCTTTATTCCCCCAGCATTCTTAGTTTTGCAATGCTTGACTTTTCAAACTTAATATTCTGTTTCAACAGAGCTTCAGCTCAGACACATTTTCTAGCCACTTTCATCTTCAAAGTGAAATCATTGCACCTAAAGGTGGACTCACTCTCCAAAGTTTAAAGACATGAACTAAGCAAACATAAGATACCATTCCCTCAAGATATTTAAGGAAAGGTTAGGTTCCAAACCATGATGTAACTGACACAGCTGAGTCACCAAGAATGTCCTTATTGGGGTTATTCCCCAAGCCTCTAATGAATACCTATGGATTTGCATTCTCTGTGCCTGATGCTGCAGGCTAGGTACGCAGGCAACATGATGCCTGAAATCTGCCCAAGTCCCAAACTGCAAAAAGCTCAGCTGGCCTCTATCTTCTATGTATACAAAAGAGAACAGAAAAACTGAGTTTTAGCTGCAGATTCCCTCTAGGTTGCATGTACTCAGATGCAACCAATTCCATTTTAATCAAAAGCTTAAAAAAAGATATTCCACTCCTATTCATCTCCTTGCGAGTGATTCAGATGGTACCACCCCACCACTTTTCCACAGAGTTTTGAAATTATTCTAAAGACATATACCACTCGTACCTGAAATCAAATTTCATACACAGTAATCAGAATTGCAGCTTATTCACCCCACCACTCCCCTTTCTTTCACTTGTTAGCTAACTCCTACGGAGAAAGGTTATACTTTGCCCAAAAGCAAACAGGAGTCCCTGAAACAGAAAAATGTTAATTGGACAAAGAAATTAAGAGTTTACATGTAAAGAAAAGAAGGCCTACCATTTTTTTCCCTTGACAATCTCTGGCATTTTCTATTTCGTTCTCTGAAATAACCGTATCTATTAACAGTTTAAAAGATAACATTATTTTTTTCACATTAGGATTACCCCCTGCTAAACCCATTGTCTGGCTGTGCAGACCATTTCTCAATTGTCTCTGGGGACAGCAGTAGATGTAGGCAACAACCAGAGGGTCACAGACAAGTTAGCTTTATCAAGTCACTGGCATATGCTAGTGCTACCCATTGTGACAGAAGATCACTTCTAAGTGCCAACAGCTACAAAAGAGAACGTTATAAAGGCTTGCTAAATTCATTAATAAGGCAGTTGGTAGTTATCTGATTTCACAGCAACACCTGCATATTTATCTTCTCATTACCAATTGCATGATGGAATTTTTTTCAAGCACATTTCAAAAATCTGCCAACTTCAAGTGTAGGGAAAAAAATAAACTTTGTAGTTAATTTTTCCCTTAACAAAGTACAGCTGTTGAGAATAATTGTTCAAGATCTTACCCTGTAATGTCAACTGCAGCAGAACAAAGAGTATTTAATTAGCAAATCTATCCAGTAATTCAACACCTATTATATAAAATGCCTTCGTGATTTTATTCAGGATAATTTGCTAAGAGGGTTATTACTGACATTCAGATGAAATTTAAAATTCCTACGCAAGTCGAGTCATAATAGCAGTAATGATCCCCCCAATCAGGAGATACTGTGTCACACAAGGTTCTTTTGCAATGCAGCAGCCGATTTCCTGACTTCTTAATTCCTGGGCTCAGCTCAGTGAGAGCCCTTCATGCCAATATTTCAGTCAGCAATACATCCTTAATGGGACTCTATTAAAATACCTAGAATAAAAATGACTTTTCTTTTTTTTTTTCCCTGTTAAAAAGAATGACAGCACTGCTATCATATCAATCATTAGCAGCTCCCCAGAAATGCACAGCAAAGGAAGGGAGGTTTATAGTGAGGCTGGGAAGACAGGAGAAAGAAGAGAATAAGAAAATTGTTACTCGGTAGTTTCCTTTTGCAAATAATATTGCGCTGCTCATGAGAGCTGGATTGTCTCCTGCTGCAGGCAATCCAAGTAGGAAGAATTAATTGCCTGGCAACCCATCTGTACAGCCGTACCCCCTCCCCCCCAGCAAACATATACTTCTACAAACCTGTGAACTTCTCAGCACAGTGAACAGCTGTGAAATTCTATTTTAACTTTTTTCTCGTAAAAGGCAAGCAACACACGTTCTCTCGCCCATGAACTGCGAGTCAATATAAAATGAAAGTCTGTAATTGCAGACAAGCAATCATCAAACTGCAAAACTCCCTGTCCTAATTCTACTCCAACTCACTAATTACTTAATTAAATGAGGACGTGACTTAAGAAAGGGAATGATTAAAAATAAATATAAAAAGAACAGTTTTGCTGTTATCCATTACAGCAAGTATTTTTAAAGATTCCTTATTTAAAAGCCACTAAAGAGCACCCTGCAAGAGAGAATGCTCATCTAAAAACAAGCTAAGATACCCAAAGTAAAAACCAGAAAGCTAACGCACTGATGAAAAGATTTCTCCTGACGACACACAAAACTTCTGTCTATTCTTGGGACTGCAGACATGAAGGAACTGAAAGGGACACTTAAGTCCAGGCTGAAAAGTCTGACTGGAACGATTACAAAACTACTCCCGTAAAGATGCATACCAAAAAAACACCAAAACAACCCAACAAAACCCATCACCGATGCACAAGTTGAAAAATTAACACTATTAGGGTTCTGGCAACAAATGAAATTTTGAAGGCTACCTGTAGTCATCTAGCACAGAGCTGATAGTTTTTCCACATCAGCTGTTTACTTTTGCAATTATAATGCAAGAAAATAATTCTGTCATCAGCTTTAGCAATTCACATTAGCTAGTCCTTCCCATGACACAAAGCAACAAATGGGCAGGAAGAGCTGTGTTCCAGTATGTAACACCACGCTCTAATCTACATAAGAAGTATTTTTGCAACCTATTAATTAGCTTCGCTGGTATTTTGTGATAAGTAACCTCTAGCACTGATAAGCCATGACCACAGGATGCTGGGGAAAAAAATAAAAATAAAAATTAAGGAGAATTTTCAACAAAGCTTTCTGTTGCTGGACAAAAAGGCACGTGTGCCATAAGCAAGAGTGAAAGGAAATGGAAGCTTTCTTTGCCACATGGAACAAAGCATCACAATATAGTGTTGTCCTCAGACAATAGAATTAGAAAAGTTGGAGTGACCAGATTCAAGCAGTTAATAAATGAGATTGTTTCAAAAACATTTCATCAAGTATTTGCTTTACTCGGACAATGCATTCGAAGTTTTATTTCCCAAAAATGTACACTATCAGAAAATGTTAACAGCATTAGAACTCCATCCCACACTGCCAGAATTTTCCCTTCTGGTCTTTTGTTGTCAGAAACACTGAAATTAACTGTCCATACTCAATCTAAACTTGACAGAATTGATAGAACTTTGACAGATGCTGTGTATAAAACCAGTATCGGATGCTGCACCA
Organism: Chloroceryle amazona; assembly: GCA_027560015.1. Taxonomy (NCBI): domain Eukaryota; kingdom Metazoa; phylum Chordata; class Aves; order Coraciiformes; family Cerylidae; genus Chloroceryle; species Chloroceryle amazona. The sequence continues at coordinate 2,656 of JANHFX010014445.1, read as the reverse complement.
CAAACAAGGGGAGAATGGTTCCAAAGGCTGACTCAGTGTACACAAACACCCAGCAATACACCTTTACATGCCAGTAAAAGGTAGGATGATCTGCCTCACAAACAACAGGAAACACACAAAAAAGGCAGCAATAGAAATGTGCTGAACACAACAAAAATCACGTGCACCTTTGTCACGCTTTGACAAGGAATGCAGAGATGACAGTAAAACACGGAAGATGATGATGTGAATAAAAGTACATCTTGAAGACAATGTTACCTGGGTGCCAGAAACAATTATAACTTTAAAATTCCAGTGTCTCTATTTCAAGTATTTGTGGCAAGTTTCACTGAAGAGAACTGGAGAACCAGAATGAATTCCTTACTAAATTGTACAGCTATTGGTTATTCTGCACAATGTATTACAAACTATACTACACTAAAGCAAATTCTGCCTACTTTGGAAAGGATTATTTTGGTAGTAGGATGAAAGAAAAATAATGAAACACACTCCTGCAGATTTGGGTAAAACTTAAACCTGACAAAGACTTCCCACATCACAAACAGACTAGAAACAGAAACATCGGTTCCTTAACAGTGATCTATAGTGAAAATACAAATTAATTGTTGGGTTAGCAAGCAGAAAACAAGTGTTACATAGGAAGCCTATTAAAGACTTACTAATGACTTGGAAGAGAAACCTGGATGAATTTGGTGAAGTTAATGAAGTTTGAGAATTATGCAAAAATTATGTACTCCAAAGACTCTGTGTTGGAAATTCATTTAACGTCGTGGAAATCGAGAAACTGTGTACTCAACAACAAAGTTGAACACTTGAGCACATAGAAGGTAACTGACCCTGTTCTGACCCCATTTCGTATTCCCAGAAGCAACACGAATACAGTATCTGGGTGGATAAGCAGCTGTGAAAGATATCTGTATGGCACTGGCAACTCCTAACCCTCCAGAGTCAGTAATGCTTCTTCCACCAGAGAAAAGCACCAGAACCTCTGGCACCTCCTACAGAAGCATCAAGGCTCACAGCCCACCCACAGAATTTTCCTTCTGACCAACTCATTCAAAACTGAAAACCTAAAACAAATGAAGAAGCAGGGAAGTTTTTTCTGTGTTTCACTCCATGAAAAAAGCAAGATCTGTAACAGCTAAAACCAACCCCTTGAAGAACACGGTACTCAAACCAATTTCAGCTCATTAGCTCTTATGGGTTTTTTTTTTCTAATTTAAATCCATTAAATAAATCTATGCTTGATGAATATTTTTTACTTAACTATAAGATGCAGAGTTTAGCTTAATAAGAAAACCTTTTGTGCATTTCAAGTACACTGCAACCACATCAAAAGCTAACTGTATCACAAGCCACAAGCAAAACCACTTCTAATAAGCAAGCGTATGACAAGCATCGTTTACTATTTCCCAATAAAACCAAAACACAGGTAAAGTTACTCAATATTTAAATGCATACAGACAAGTATATTCTCCTTAGAGAAAACAAAGGCATTTGTTTCAGTGAAATGAACATAAATTTAGACAGGAAAGCTTTATTTCTCAAACTGAACTTGTTTAATATATTCAGCAATACAGAATCAGTCTTTCACCAGAAGAAAATAAAACCCAAACAGTAAAATAGTAAAGAATAACAATAGCATCCTCCACATCAAGTTTACCCTGAACTAGTTTTAGAAATGATCTTTCAAATATGTGTGTCTTGCAATCTCAAGCTGATAGGAATGGAAGTACTGTGGCATCTCCCGGCCATGGGAGCCATGTCTCATGACCTTGTAACTGGAAGTCCTAAAGAAATCAGGGAGCAGGTCTCGGAATCAGTAGTGAAAAGAGTTTTCAGAAGACATTTTCTGTAAACCAGAAAATTAAATAAAGCTAATACACTGAAGACTTGTAATACATTTTTAAGCAGTGGATAAACTCAGTGCACCATCCAAGACAATAAAAAATTGCTGGTTTTAGTTTGGTTTTTGAGCTCTGTTTTTGTCTGGGTTTCTTTTTGTTGTCAGTTTTTTGGTTGGTTGGTTGGTTTGTTTCAGTTTTTGTGGGTTTGTTTGTTGTGTTTTCTTTTTTGTTTTGGTTTGCTTTTTGGTTTTGCTTTTTCTTTTCAAGTAAAAAGCACAAAACATAGAACTTGAACTTATGACTACATAAGGCTCTCCTCCCTTATCTCCCATCTGTTAAATTTCATTACAAAAAGAAAGGTGTGTTCTAAGAAAGGCTGTTTACAGCAACAAGGAAGTATGGAGCTGCCAAGAAGTGAACCTGGATTGCTTTCCTAGAAGATGCTGGCCAGGAGAACCTTAAGTACTAACCACAGCTTTTGTGTCTGGAGAAAAGGTTTGAGGGCAGACAAGCAGGTGCTAGAAAAACAGGTGCAGAAAGCGCTTGCTACCTGATGAGCATTCATAAATGAAGAAAAGACTCCTACGGGAAAGCACAGCCTTTTCTTGTAGAACCACCGGCATTCTGCAAAATGAATACAGAACAGAGCAAGGCAACCTCCGTCTAGCTACAGGTATATTCACTGAAAATGATCCTGATAGTTTATAGGAGATGAGAGGACATGCTAGTCTTGGTAATGAAGAGATTGTGTGTGAACTCTGTCCATCAAAAACCCTTTGTAAGTGGCTTGAACTGCTCGAAAACTGAAC
>JANHFX010014444.1:0-19788 GCA_027560015.1 Chloroceryle amazona | reverse complement strand
CTGCATCGCCCTGGGAGCTATTGCGGCCGGCGCCGCCGCGGTCGGGGCCGGTCGGCCGAGCCCCGAGCGCAGCGCGGTATGGGGGCCCGGGCTGCGGGCGGAGGCTGCGCTCCCCGCTCGCTATTTTTATGTGCAGGCCGTGGACGCCGAAGGGCAGAGGTAAGTGCGGCGGCTTTTAACGGAGCTTGCAGTCAGAAAGAAATCCTAGACGGCTGTTAAAACGTCACGTTCCCTGCCCGCTGGCCCCCTCCTGGTGAGGAGGCTGACGCGAGTTCTTGGGGGAGCGGCGGAGGATTCCCCTCGTCCTCCCGCGGGCATCAGCACTGACTACGGGTGCGCGACTTTACCCGCCCTGGGCAGCTGCTGGAATATTTACGGCCCTGGGTCCACGTGTAGTTGCTGGGTTTCCTGTGAGGGAGCGACGCGTCCTGGTGCCCCCCTCTCCCGGTCGGAGCGCTGCCCCGTCCCAGCGAGGCAGACCCTGCCCGCCCATGTCCCGGCTGAGCCGCTTTCACCCTTGAGGCAGAAATTTACTTCAGGTTTGTCGAAGGGGAAGACTGAAGGCTCCTTACCTGTCTTTTTCCATCTGTCACTTAGAAAAAGCTAATTAAACTTCTTAGGAGTCTCAAACTGCTCAAGGGGATGAGATAACAGGATAATGTGCAATAGCAAACCACGTGTGTCAGTCCAGCCAACAAGATTTATTCTGCTTTGTTAAAACCTTAACAATACCGAATGTGTTTAATTTATGATAGACCTCCTCACGTGTCTTGCTTGTCTCCACTGTTAGGAACATCAGAGTTTCTCCTAAACGGGGACAAGCCCGGTAGAGTCGTTTAGGAATTACTCTGTAGGCTATTAGGTAAACTTAAGTTTTGAGAGAACACTCACAGTTTTCCCTTTCTATGGGAAAGAAACCCTGACTCTACAAGCTACATAGGACCTTCAAAGTGTTCCATCCAGGTTGTCCAGATTAGATGCACTGTAGCACATGTAATCAATCCTTCAAGCTGCCAGTTCAGCTCATCCTGGAGAGTAAATATTTTCTGCATTTAGTTGCACTGGCAGCTCCCTAGTTAATGCCTGGACACATTCAGGAAAGGTGACCAGGTTGCTGGGCTGTAATCCATCAGTCCAGCCACTCCCGCCACCTCTGTATCTCCAGCTCTCCGTACATATTCAGGACCGTGTTTTTAAATAAGTGGAAGAAAGTTGGCAGATGCAGCATTTTGACTGTGCCAGCTTTGTTAGTACCTCAGCGATGTGATAACTTCACCACTTTTCAAATGTTTTTAATTGGTTTTATGGAGATTTCTCTGTGATTAGCATATGGTGAGTTTTACCAGAATGTAAATATACATTGAATTACACGATCTCACTGTAATGTTTTGTTTTTTTTTTTTTTCCCTGCCAAGACACTGGCATTTGTAGTATCTGTTTTCTCTCTCCATATGAGCTACCATAATGATTAAGAACTTTAATTTCATTCTTCAGTTTCTTAAATGATCCCTGGAAAATAAAGTAATCTAGAAACATTTTTCTTCTGTATATAAAATAACAGACTCACTGAGCTGCTAAAATGAAGCTTGTTCTAGTTTTTTTTTTTTTCTATACAATCACAGAATGGTTTGGATTGGAAGAGACTTTTCAAATTGTCTAATTCCAACCCCTCAGCCATGGGCACCTTCCACTAAACCAGGTTGCTCAAAGCCCCATCTGTAAGAATGCAACTGTCGATGTCTCAAACCTTGTATGGTGATAAGATCTGAACTAGAATGAGCTTGTCTGGAGGGAGGAGGTGTCAGTGGCCCTCAGTAGTCCCCAAGACTCTGCTGCCTCTGTGGGCCTGCCATTCAGGGACAGCCTGTGTCACGGGATCATTACAATTCACCTCCCCTGTTGTACAGAGTGGGACAAGATACTATCCAGCCTGGCCTTGAACACTCCCAGGGAGAAGGCATCCACAACTCTGGGCAACCTGTTCCAGTCCTCAAAGCCCTCACTGTAAAAAATGTCCTTCTTATGTCCACTCTAGATCTGTCCTCTTTCCATTTAAAGTCTTTGCCCCTTGTCCTGTCCCTACAGGACGGGACACTAAGATAGATCTACCAAGATGTATTTATCTGCATGCTCTCTACCTTCCCATCATTCTACAATTGAGCTACTACTAATCAAGAGCTGTGCTGAATTTTTAAAGGTGGTCTCTTCCCATATAATCAAAGACTGTATTTCCAACACTGTTCAACACACAGGGCACCGAGTGATTTTGGAGGAGTGTTCACAAGTATCTGAGTGGAACCTTCATGGTGCTGAATGCTTCTAACAGCATGAGATGTTTTAGGTAGCCTAGCAAAATTATCCTTGGAAAAATGATGCCTGCCCTGTGAACATCAGGATGAGCTCATAAAGACCTATTGTGGCTCAGTGAGGTCACTGGAAATCTGTCAACTTGAAAAAGAAGTGGATCAGATTAAGAAAGCTGTTACGTGCTTCCTTTTTTTATTAAGCTCCCGCTTATTCTCTGGGTAGGTTCACTTCATCACCAGGCGAAAATGCATTCCAGGTGAAGATCACTGCTCCTGATGAGCAGTTCACTCGGGTTGGTGTGCAAGTATTAGACAGGAAAGATGGTTCCTTCCTCGTGAGATACAGGATGTATGCAAGCTACAAAAACCTAAAGATAGAAGTCAGAACTGGAGGTAAACATGTCGCAAAGTCTCCATATATTTTAGAAGGTAAGAAGCAGCACTGCACACAGATTTCATATCCTGGCTTTTTCTCACAAACCATGTCCCGGAATGTCTTCCAGGATTAGCATAGGATTCTGTGGGACCTCAGTACCTCTCGAAACTATCAAATCCCATTGGAATTATGGATTCATTATAAGTGTCCTGCATGTACTATTCAAAATAATAAAAAGAAGCAAATGTAGTGAAGCTGTTCCCTAGCAATTACATGTAGAGGGCTCACACAGAAGCTAAAGTATCTTGGCATGAATCCAGTTTGGAGTCAAAAAAAGGTTCAAACATACGCATTTAATGTTGCTGAAGGTTTGGCCCTAAGCAACAAATACTCCGTGCCTGACCGTCTTTTGTCATCTCAACAGCTCAATCATGTGACTTACTAAAAAAATAATAATTGTGTTCCTGATAGGACCTGTTTACCATGAAAACTGTGACTGCCCTCAGGAGGAGAGCAGTGTGTGGCTGGAAGAGATGAACTGCCCTCAAATCATTCCACAGATTCAAAGAGACCTAGCACATTTTCCCATTGTTAATCCGGATAAGATTGCAACAGAAATTCCCCAGAGGTTTGGACAAAGACAGAGTTTGTGTCATTACACCATCAAAGATAACGAGGTATGGAATGGGTTGATCTGAAGTCCATCCGGGGATTTGGTGGCAAGTTGTACAAGTGGGCTGTTTGTTTGTTCCCAGTCGAAAGGCTTCTTGTAGAATGTTCTCTAAGAAATTTTGCTTGATTGCTTCTCTGTCCTTTAATACTTTGCAGTTTGTTTATGAGCTCAACAATATCTGTCTTACCTGGTAAAGTGCTTTTTGTCCACGTTACAACTGAAGAAACTGAAACACAGCAAAGACAGATTACTTTCCAAGGTATTAATTTGCACTGGGCACAGACCCAAGTCTCCTCAATGCTAATTCAGCTTCCTGTTCTCTGACTGTTATTGCTGCAGGGTCTCACGAGCATCTAATAAACAAATACATCGATAAACTACATTGTGCATAATTCTGGGTTAAAGAGATACCTCTTTTTGCTCCACTGAGGATCAGAGCTACGATTCTAACAAAACTGTACCGACTTCTGTAGAGTTTAATATGGAAATAAGAACAATGGAACACAACCAGTTTCCGTTTCCATGAGACAGACCTGAAACGTCTGCCAAAGCAAGCAAAGCTCATCCTTTTTTTGGTCACTTTTCTGTGATGAGTTAGAGATGAGATTTCTAAAGCTTCCCAGCTGATTAAAACATCCATACAGGCAGACAGTCTGTCTGACTAGTTACTAAGTGATCAAAAGAGCTCTAAATTGTACCAGTTGTCCTCTCAAATGGCAACACCAGACCAGTAAAGCCTTCGTTTATTTTCAGGTTTATATAAAGACGTATGGGGAACATGTTGGCTTCAGAATTTTCATGGATGCCATACTGCTTTCTTTGACAAGAAAAGTGAGTATATCTATGCAGTCATTTATTCTTATGTCCCAAGCCTGGGCCTAAGAAATATACTTCAGCATATTTGTTGCTGTTTAAAAGCTTCTCTTGTTCTTAGAGTAATAATGGAAAAGTCACATGGATTTCCCTTGTTTGGCATGTTCTAGAATGCTATCTGATGTGTACAGAGTATCACAAATGTTAATCAAACATCAGGCTTTTATAGGAGAGTTGATAGATTTGGACAGAGCGTGAGGGTTTTTTCTATAGACTAAATAAATTATCCTGTAGCATCTAACAGAAAACTCTGTCACTGTAACTAAAATTTACAGGATGACTTAATAAAAAAAAGAGGGAATGTGTATTATTCTCCATTAAATTCTCTATGTCAAAAACAAGATGGGAAGGGTTGAGAAGAAGCATCAAAAGCCCAACAGTCAGCATATGGGGAAACTCCCATGACGTACAAGCAAAACGCACCACACAGACTCTTTTCTAGGGAAACTTTGGGAAAAAAAGGACATTGTGTACATAGTGACAGAATATGGCAGGGCTGAAGTTTCAGCACACTCAAAGAGGTGACTATTATGTAAAGAGAGTAGGAAGAATAATACAAAGATAACCATGTTAATGTCTATTTTTGACTGTAAAAAGACAAAGCAATGTGTCTTAAAAAGGAGAGAAAGGAGAGAGGAGCTATTGAACTATGGAGTTGCTCACCTAAAAACTTCCTGAAAAATCTAATAAAAAACACATTATTTATAAGCAGCTGAAACATAAGGTAATAGGTATGAAACAACATGGATTTATCATAAAAAATAAGTCATAACTATATAATTTTTTTGTATAACAAGATAATAGGCTTCCTGCATAGATGTCAAACAATTTTACTTAGGCTTTTGAGGTTACGTCTCACAAGTTTCTCATAAACAAGACAGGAAAATTTTTCCTTGAAGAAACTACTGTAACCTGCTTGCAAATTCTTTCTTGAGTAATAGCTGCCAAGGTTTCCAGAGAGGTGAAGGGTGTCACAAGTGTATTCTTCAGAGATTTGTCCTAGGTTCAGTCCCTATTTATTAACTTAGTTATATTTTGACTGAAGAATGGACTAAAGAATATACTTACTGAACTTTCAGATAACAAAAATGAAAGAACCTGCACCACCTCACAGTACAGGATCATAATTAACATTTTCTTAAGTAAGAGAAATTGTATGGAAAAATGGGTGAAATGAAGCAACAAGGGCAGGATACTACGCAGAGGCTGGATAAGTCCCACAGTGACAACTAGTTAAAATAGGGAGCGAGTGCTTATTTTCTGCAGAAAAGTGTGAAGGTTACAGTATCCCAAATTCAACATGACTCAGCAGTGGCATGCTGTTTGCAAGAAGCTAAACACACACATTAACAGGAAAAAAAACAAATGGAAAGAATTGTAAAGCAACCTTTCCACTGTAGCCGAGATTAGTAACGGATCACTTGCTGCCTGCGTCTGCCTTTGGGTGTCGTGCTTCAAGAAAGATTGTTCAGTTGCTGACATTGTACAGGAAAGCGGTAAAAATGACTGGACATAGAATTGAAGATTCATTCAAGTGGCAGTTGCTTCATCTGAGAGTATCTAAGGGAAGACACAAATGTAGCCTAATTATCTAAAAGGAATTATCTATGGAATATGGAAGCAGGCTGTTCTCAGCATCAGAAGTGTTGGACAGGAAATAATGGAATTAAATTGCAAAGGTATTTAGGCTAAATGTTGGAAAAAATTTGCTAACTCCAGAGACAGAAGCTGCTTACAGATCTAGAAAACAGCTTGTCTCGTCCCCATTAAATACTGCAGGAATTTCTGTTAGGGCAGCCTCACTGAAAGACAACAGGTCTATTGGGTTGGAGAAGAAGGTTTAACCTGTTGAATGACTCTGCTATTGAGAATGTGGAAAAACTACAGCTGGTACTTTCCAGTGTTCGTTATAACTAACCATTAGATGGCACTGTACCAATAGAGTTTAGCACTGAAGATCAGAACGTGTAGCCAATCCCCCCTCTGAAGGAAGATACACAATAAAACCTGCTCTGTCAGTCTGTATACTGAAGACAAAATAAATGTATTGCTTTGGGTGTCTGTCCTTAGAATTTCAGGATGTCTCTGCCAAAGATTTTCCTATATTGTCAGAGAAGAGTATCTTCAGACAAAAAAAAATTCACAGCAAGAGTAGTCAGGCACTGGGACAGGCTGCCCAGGGAGGTGGCTGAGTCACCATCCCTCGATGTCGTTTAGATGTGGTGTTGGGGAGTTTAGGGGTCAACTTTGTAGAGGAGGATTAATGGTTGGACTCAGTGATCCCAAGGGTCTTTTCCAACCTGAATGATTCTATGATTTAGGAGGGTGTTTGATATTTGTCAAACTATTAATTGCTGTCTCTGTTCATAAAGATAAATTAGAACCTTAATGAGGCCAGTTTGGGCCACAGAAGAATCCTGAAATGTTAGCCTGTGACCAGCTATTCTGATATGAAGAACAAAGGGGTTTGAGAGGAGAAATGCTTTGATAGATGTATGAGTCAGCAATACGATTAAAGTCTATTTCTAATGTGCATATTAATCTTTTAATTTGAGAATTATTAACATTCATAGTTGTTCTTTCTTCAGGGAAGATATTTTTTCATGTAGATATTAAGATAGCTGATGATCACTTGAACAAAACGTTCTAGTGGCACATATACAACCATGATCTCTAAATGATCTGCTCATAGTTAGGACAGAGACCTTGGAGTTACTCAAACAGTTTTCCAGAAATGCCAGCATAACAATGAGACATTCATAATAGTCAAATAGCAATGAAGACTTATTAAGGAAGGTGGTAAAAAAACCCCAAAACACCAACAAAATAACCACACAAGCAAACAAAGAGGAAAACGAAGATTATGTCAGTGTAACACCTGTGACACGCTTATCTTCTGAAAATGGTGCAGTTCTCATTTCACTTTCTCCAAAAGAACCACCCAGCAAGAAGGCTGTGCATGCAAAGGCAAGCTAATTTGACCGGGATTATTCTGCTCTAAAAGAGGCAACTGAGGGGGTTGTAGTGGAGATTTTTTAAAAAAAAAGTCATGAAGAAAGTGAACTAAGAACAGATACGGCACCAGTTCTGCACTATTATCCACGCCTTCAGGGTTCTGTAAAACTCAACCACACGTCGCCTTCTGCTCCCCAAATTGAGGTGTACCAGCATTTTCAGTTTCTCCTCATGAGCCATCCCTATCCCAGTACCTGCCTTTCTTTGTACCTTTGGCTTTGTTTGCATGTACCAGAACCCCACACAATGCACAAGACAGGTGCATCAGATTTGCAGATAGCAGTACCAGTGTGCTGTCTGTCCTGTTGTTACACTTCCTGGCCGTCAACAGTATTTCCTTGGCTTTTTGGCTGCAACAGTGGCTTTGGATATGGTTCCATCCTACCAACTGATATAAATAAATGAGGATGTTATGCCTGATAATTAACCCCAGCGCTAACTAAACTGTGGTCTTCCCATGACAGCTGTTCATTTCTGTTACTCTTCTGTTGGATTTCATCATCATTTAGACACCGGGCAAATCAGTTCACCGATGTGACAGAAAATTGATTTACTACCCTACAGCAATTTTCTGTACAGTCAACAAGGTGGTTCCACTTATCTGGGAACTACATGATTGTTGACTAGATCCCAGTGCCAGCCTCGTACAAAGATAGTCTGGCCAATCATATAAAGTAGAACAAGAAACCATTCCCTAAACTGTGGTGTTCCTACCCCTTTTAAAATTAAAGTCATTTATATGACTTTGTGCAAATCCTTTTTTTTTTAAAAAAAAAATAATTGTTATCTTGTAGGCTTTCCTCTGTGGTCTCAGAACTTCTTGTTTCTAATCTTTTAATGATTTATTACAGGTACATTAAGTATATTAAGAGACCTGGCTATTTTTTCTCTTAAGTGAGGTTGTTTTCGGAATGCAAGGTGCCAGCAGAAGAATACTGCTTTGTATTAAAATGCCTTTGTGCCTACTTTGCTTCTGTTTAGGTGAAAATGCCAGATGTAGAATTTTTTGTTAATTTGGGTGACTGGCCTCTGGAAAAAAGAAAGTCCCCAGAGAACCTGCACCCCATCTTCTCATGGTGTGGGTCCAATGAGTCAAAAGACATTGTCATGCCAACATATGATTTAACAGACTCAGTTTTGGAGACTATGGGACGGTAAGAAATTGCTTAAAATTTTCACAAAATTCACAGTGCATGATCTTCCAAAAAGATACCTGTATTAACAGTATATTGACTTTTTATCTATTCATTGGCACCTTGTAGGTAGACAATAACTGTGTAATCAATATCTTAACATGAACCGAGATATGTCTTACATAACATGAATGATATATATTAAAGTACTTCACTGTTGTATTTTAAAAATCAAAATTAATCTAAACTAAGTCCCTGAAAACAGCGCTTAGAGGGAGCGTTTCAAGGGTCAGCATTCCACTTGTTTGCTTTGTTTCACCCCCATGAGCTTGTTGACAACTGGCTGGGTATCTTTTTTTTCTATACCTGCTAAAGCAAACGGAGACAGAATCCTTGACGTAGGGCCTGCCATCTCCCACTTCAATTACTGATCATAACTGGCCTTGGAAACTGCTGTACTGCTGTCTTGAATCACTACAAAGCCAGCTTCTGAGAGATCTTTGTAATCCATTTGGAACATGTTTATCATTTTGCTGCATTTAGTTCAGGTTCCTTGTCTTCATTATCAAGACTTTTCCTAAATTATCCCTGTTCCCATCCCCCCCAGTTTATGTGTTTTAATTTAGCAAAGTTTTTAAGGAAGTGAAATGTGTTGTACTGATCTAGTTACCTTACCCTGCATCGCCTTCATCCGTGTGGCAACCGTATCCCCTTCTTGCTACTTTTATCCCTGACAGCTGACAGGCACTCTCCCCACACCCCACGTAGTCATAGAATTGATGTTGTCTTGCCCAGGCCTGTGACCGTGACATTCCTTATCTGCTTGTATTGCTTCAGAAGTACTGATAACAATACATGTACAGGTGTGCCCATGACTTACTTTCATCCTTGGTATTTGCCTCGTGGTACTGTAAACTCTTTCAAATAATTGCATTTAAAAAACCTTCCAGTAGGCCTCGCTGTTACATCACTTCTTTGTTCTCCAGAGTCAGTCTGGATATGATGTCAGTCCAAGCAAATACTGGCCCGTCCTGGGAAGACAAGAATACCACAGCGTTCTGGAGAGGACGAGATAGCCGCAAAGAGAGGCTTGAGCTTGTAAAACTCAGCAGGAAATATCCAGAGATCATAGATGCTGCTTTCACAAACTTCTTTTTCTTTAAACACGATGAAAGCCTCTATGGCCCCATTGTTAAGCATATTTCATTTTTTGATTTTTTTAAGGTAAGCCACTAACCATCTTTCGTAGTACTATGTTCTCAGTATTTCCCATTATCAAATAACTGTTTATATTATTGATAACGAAGTGATTCTTAGTTTTTCAGCACAACCAGTAATAAGCATGAACAGGCATCCCTCCGGTGGGATTAACTGCTATGTAGCTCTTACACTGAGGCTAATAATGCTTGATTTACATCTACAGGTTCTGTAGAACCTTGTGTAATCTATGTAACTCCAGGTTCCTTTTTATTTCTTTCTCCTGATTCAGCGATCAGTACTACTAACATAACTAACATAGCGGGAACTCAGTGGATGAAGTGGCACATCTACCCTCACATCCAAGGATGAGCATCTAAGAATGTCCAGAGAACTTAACTGACGGAAGAGGGTATCTCTGTGTACCCTGCACTGTGATGAATTCCAAACTAAATAATAAAAGCTACTTAAACACTGCTGCTTGCCTAGCCAATCCTCCATTTCTCAGTATCGGCAAGTCAGTAACACCGTTGCCCTCAGAAGAATACAACCTAACCAAGCTACTTGGATCTTCTGTTGGTTAATAACTTCTGGTCATTTTCTTTCCAGTATAAATACCAAATTAATATCGATGGCACAGTGGCAGCATACAGATTGCCTTATCTACTAGCAGGAAACAGCGTGGTGCTAAAGCAAGACTCCATCTACTACGAGCATTTTTATAACGAGCTGCAGCCATGGAAACATTATATTCCATTTAAAAGTGACCTGAGTGACCTACTAGAAAAACTGCAGTGGGCAAAAGAGCATGATGAAGAGGTAAATAAATATTTGGAAGTACTCATCAATGTTTCTAAACAAAATAGAAAGAAAAAAATGCACTTCTTTAAAACAAACAGCTATTAGAAGGACTTAATTGTCATCAACTCTACAGATAGACAAAAACTTTTTCAAAAATAGGTGGTAATGCCTTTAATTTGAAATTAAATTGAAAAATTAAAGAGTATTTTCATAAGAGCACCTTACTTTTAAGAACAGTTAGGTTATCCTAAGGTGCACACACTATCCTTAATTCCAGAATCAATACTGGCATCCTGAAATAACAACTATTTTTTTGAGAATTTAAAACAAAAAACAAAACCCAACAAACTTATACTTTCTTTGACAGGCAAAAAATATTGCAAAATCTGGACAAGAATTTGCAAGAAACAATCTCATGGGAGATCACATTTTTTGTTACTATTTCAAACTTTTCCAGGTTAGTACGTTTTCAACAGCTCCTACCACAAAACTGGAAATCCCCCAGAAAGAATTCAGGGCAAGGGAACAGCTGGAATTTGGCCAGCCCAGCACTTCAGGCCCCAAAGCGAGCAGCAGCAATTAAATTGGTTTACAGAGCTGGCTTACAGTTGGTTCCATTGGCTTACAAACACCATATGCAGTTATTTCCTGTGAAACCCCTTAAGACTACTCCGATGCTTTGAGAGAAGCAGTCGGATCAAATAAATCTTGATCTAATCTGCAAGAATATGTTGTTCCCAGTGATCAAAGAATTCCCCATCAGACACGCACCCTGCGAACCACAGCTGAAAATACCTGTGCATTAGCACCGAGCTGCTGAAACTGCAGTGAGGCACCCGCAGGGGCTCCCGGCTGCCCTTGAGTATCTGCTTACCCTGCCTGCCCCACAGCCCCAGAGTTTTTACACGGTTACTCAGCTGAGTTGGTGCTGTATTTACAACCAGACGTGCAATCTAACAAGATATGAATTAGTGATACCTTCCTTTTTTAAACCAGGAGTATGCCCGCTTGCAAGTGAGCGAGCCAAGTATCAGAGAGGGGATGGAGAAAGTGCAGCAGCCTGAGGATGACCTTTTTCCATGTACTTGCCACAGAAAAAAGGTACAGTACATACACTGTTAAATGTGAAGTGCTGGGTGTGTTCAGTTCTTGCTCAGCCAAAGAGGAGCGGATGCAGTTATCAGTTAGTTACTAGACCAGATGTCAAATTTAGAAACATTTCTCAGTGTACTTGCAGGCCTAGACTGTTAAAAATTGAGTTTCCAGTTAACTGAAAAATGTTTCTTCTTTCTTGACTGCAGGCCAAAGATGAACTCTGACAGAAAGAAAGTTAATTTTTAAATATTTACCTACATTCAGACTGTCATCTTAAGGAAAGATGAAAAATTTGGATTAAAAGGCAAGTGGATATTCTCCATGGATATTATGAAGTTTATTCTATCGTGATCTACGTACGGAAGAAAACCAAGCACCCTCTATTTCCTTTTTATCATGCAGTGGTTGCAGAGGCTTGTTTAAAAACATTTTTATAATTTTTTTTTAAATAAAACCCCTGTTTGTATCAGTCCTGTGTTGCTGTCCTGAGCTACCTTGGAAATGCAGGTGCTTTTTCTTCAGGCTCGTAACACTGAGTTTATTCACAAGCATGTTCTGCAAAAAAGGGTAGATAGGAATTGTACATCTAGGACCCCCACCCACGGATCTATCTAAAGTCACCTTTTTCAGACCTTAACTTTGTTCTGTCTGAGAGCAGCAGTATTCTCACACACAGGGATGTGGGGTTTATAATGCATCTTTTTAACCTGAAGGAAAGACACAGTGCTCATGGACACCTCAGCAATATTAGATAAAAACTGTAAGTTCTGCCCAGTTTTTCACAAATGCTTTGTCTGTGAAACTCAGTCGCTTTGGCAGTATGAAAATAAGCAGCACTGAACAGTGACTACTGAAACTGAACCCAGCATTGTTCCAACAGTCCAGTCTATTTTAAGTAACTTAACTGTTACTTCTGAGCATATCAACATCATCTGAAAATGAGCCATAGATTTAAAGTCAAGTCTAAATTCATTGCTCTAAAGTTAAGGTGTATGCTTCCAGTCCAAAATGAGCATTTTCTCTCTAACGCAACCAGTGAATTTAAAATCCATACAGCTATTATCTTTGGCAATATTTAGGTGTGTGCTGTGCTTACTGAACATACTGCTGTGAGATCAGCATTCTGGTGGCATCTTGTGAGAAGCAGAAGGATATTGTATCTGATGAACATTTTTAACCCATCTGCCTATTGCATTTACTATAATGAATTGTTTGATCACATGGTAAACACTGCATGTTATAATTTAACTACACTAACTTCCAGTCTTGAATAGGTATTTATTTTTTTATACAATACAGCACCAAAATAAAATTCCAATCCGAGCACCTGACCAAAACATCCTAGAAACTCTGAGCTCGCCAGGGCTGACTCGGTGTACATTACACAGCTCTGCACTGTCACATACAACAGCTCCTCCCAAGAACAGCCTCCAGTCTCAAGCTGCCTGCCTACTTCATCCCAGGTGTCATCATTCAGCAGATGGCTGAAAACAATACACTGCTATAACACAATCCTACTGACACGTAAGGTTTCATTTCAAACAAACACAGCATTGGTAATAAACTCATAAATGAAAGGCACCTAAACATTTGCTGTCACAATACACTTTTTTTTTTTACTTCCAATATTGGTCAAAAGCATTTACTTCATAATGCAAAGCAGGAAGTGTTGTACCCAGTTATATCCACAGAAAAAATGCTGCCACTGTATTTAGTATTTTGCATTTTTTTGTCCTTTCTTTAAAAAGTCCTTTATTGTTTTGCATAATTTTTTAAATTCACACAAAAAAGTTTTACTTGCATATACACTTAAACCTCCAAAAACTCTTAAAAAAATATGACTCCTAGAAATAAACAACTCTTAAATTTGCTGCACTTAGGAAAGGCTAAATGAAGATACTGCTTAACCACTGCAAATCATTTGTGCTTCAGTTCAATATTCTCTCTAAGCCAAGAAAAAACTTGGGCATTTATTTCTTCCATGATGTCATCTGTTGTTCGTCCTTTGACTGCCATTCCATGGTTTGCTTTATCAATCCAACAGATTTTTTTATGGGCTTTCATTTTGCTTGCCACACCTTCTAGCAATTGCTATGGAGAAATTAAGAATGAAAAAAATTAGAGAATCAGCTGCTACAAACTGCAACTCCTAAACCCTCTGTCACTTCACCTGTGTAATGGGCAGCTCTTAAAATGGATCTGCGTGTGCGCTAAAAACACCGTGACAGAAAAGATGGGATGGTACTGTATTCAGTAATTCAATTTGCTTAAAGGTTCACCTTCACTCAAACACAGAATACCACAAAATTAGAACTTCAGGAACTGCAAAGGTCACAACCCCGTGCAGGCTCCTTCCCCACACTGATGAAGGAATCCACTTTTACTGACAGAGGGCAATACTGGCAATAAAATGACAAAACTTCTCCAGTCAGATTTGTGTACAGTGGCAGAGCAGCAATGTAATTCCCTAGAGACTAGCTTCCGTTCAACTTTCTCAGCAACAGGTCTAAGAAACAGCTCAGGTCTTAAGGTGACTTAAGTCTCACTTATTTTGGCAACAACTCCTCATGGAAACACTTGTGTCTTCTTGGAAACAAAGTGTGGAAAATGCCAACTGCACACAAATTCAAACTGAATTTGTCTCATCTCTGCACATCTGTTCCTCTTCTCTACACAAACATTGCTTTCTACCACAGAAGTCTGACCCGTGGGTAGAACTGCTTTCCTAGAAGAATTTGTCATGAACTGTGATGTGAAATTGGTAGCACACTACAGTGTTCATGTTTTGCAGCCTGAAATGGTTAAAACACAATAGCAAATAACTCGCTCCTTTCATAGGCTTCTTTTAATTGGTACAGTCCTGTCAAAAAAGACAGGACATTTAAATCAGCATTATGAGTTGGCTAAGTAATGACTAAGTGTGATCCAGAAGTTTTAAGCAGCAAAGGAAGCACCCCCAGGCTTCCTTATGTGCAATGAAGTTTCCTACCCATGGCTTCCCTTAGGAGATAGGTAATTAGAAAAGGCTGTCAATGGAAGTCACAGCTGGGTGCACCATTACACATGCCACTCAGACTCACTTCTATTCCTCCACACTGCCCCTTGGTAGCAGGATTTACAGGGGTACTCACTTTTTCACACATCTCATCTGCTGATCCTGAGACAAACAGCACTGGACATCTGATAAATAATAAATCTTCATCCCGGATCTTGGACTGAAGTTTTGGTCGATGCAATGGATAAGATAAGCAAACTAGACCTTGAATGAAGTCATCATCATCATCCTCCCGGCTAAGCTGACGTATGGCTGAGGCAGCAGCTCGTGAGCCCATGGAACGGCCTGTCTCCCATAAAATAAATGAAAAAAGTGTATCTGCTGTCATCTCATCTGCCTTCTGTTCAGGTAAACAACTCCTAAAACTGATCCAACAGAGTGTATTTCAGCGTGCCAATAGTACAAAATGCTACAGGTGCTTTTATTCATCTGTTCCATGAAAAAATATTAATCCTAATTTCAACATTTTCTGCTAAAATATTTGTCTGATTATATTGTGATTTCACATCCCACTTTTTAAAAAAAAGAAGGGGGAAAAAAATATATATATAAATATACACAGAGAGGGATCTTTTGCAATACTGGAAAGAAGAGCTGCCCATCCTGGGAGTAGGGGGAAGAGACAGGTTCTGTGCTCCAGACCTTTGACATTCAAGACAGCAATGCTATTATCTCGTGGAATTTTTTTCATGTAACTTAAATCTGCTCAAATTAGAAGACATTGTCACATGCCTTACTCCCAGGAAAAAAAAACAAAGTGTCAACTTGTAGCATGTCAGTAACAGCAAGAGGCTATCAAAATAGCTCCTCAAAGAAAAGGCATATGAGCTGACAATGCTCCATAATTGAGTGTTAGAAGTGGCTGATTCCAGTGGGATTATCTGGCATCAGTGTAGATTTGGTTTCACTTAAGAGAACATTCAGAACTTCCCATATCAAGTTATTCCTCATCACACTCATCTACATCCCTTTTCACATAATGTAACTGATATTTTTTTTTTTAATCTGCCATTATGTTTTATCTACCAAAACCTTTTTTGGGAAAATGTTTTTTTCCATTTCCCAGTAACCAGAATTCTTCAAGAATTTTGAAGTCATCAGAGAACTCATGCTCTGTCACAAGTGACAGGGAAATTTTCTCACAGAGTACCTAGAAAACATGGTCTATTGCTCTTTTCTTCCTCCTCCTGCAGTGAGATCTGTGGCATTATATCAAAGATAATGATATACATTTCCTACAATCTTTAAATATAAAATGTGTGGACTGTCAGAAACTCACACTTCATATGGTAGCTGTGAATGCAAATGAACTACTGTTCCCTTGTGTGGGAACAGCTGTGCTGCACCAGGCACTTTACAGACAGTGGCACTACAAGTCTGAGCAGATGCTCTGTGGTAGCTACGCTGGAACAGAGCAGCTGAAGCTGGGATTTACACCGATTTGTAGCAAAGTTACTCGAGGTGTCTGATGCTTTGAAAGAGGATGAAATGACATTCTTGGCATTCTCTTCAACTGAGGAGGCTGAACAGGTCTAGACAACCACACTCCCAAGAGGATCCAATGACAGCAGCAAGCTGGATGCTCTTATTTGCAACCCGAACAGCAGTGCTGCTCAAGCCAGCCAGGAGAGAGCTGACCTGCAAACCCTGCCCCACGCAGCCACCAGCTACAGAGCTGACACCTGACTGCAGATCTGCCTGGCACTGATGTTCCCATAGCAGTGAGTGGGCCGCTGATCAATTACTGAAGGTTACAGAACATGCAACGGTCAGCTGATGGCTGAATTGCTCTCTCTAGGCAATACTGACATGTGGGGGTTTATTCAGCTTGTTCCCATGTTAGACAGCAAGCTTCTAGCACCCACCTCAAACTGAAACCTGGCATCTACATCTGTTCATTCACTTCTTACCAAAGTGGGACAGACTTCCAAACCAGAGTAATTACTCTTCGCTACTATTAGAGATAGTGCAAGAGAGAAAATTGTAGGCAATAAAAAAAAAGAAATACCTGCAAGGAAGACACCTGAGAGATTATAATCATCAGAAAGCTTTAAGTATTCCTAAAGAAACAAAAGAAAGAGAAGCATTACAAGTCAGAATTAAGACACTGGGAGACTGGGGATTTTTTTGTTTAGAGCTACACAAAATGGGAAGCTCTTTCAGCACCAAAGATTAAACAAACAACAAATACAAGTTGCTCTCTTGTTTTTGCACACTGATGAGGTCATTATATTTATTACATTCTTGCTGCAAAATGTTAACAATTCCCTCTCAGTAAGTCTAGAATTTCAGATGCACTATCAAGCTGCCAAAAGATAAATGATTACTGTGTATCTACCTAGTTACAGCAGCAGACCACGTTCACACTCCTAGCCCATCAAAAAACAAAAGAAGGTAGCAAAAATGCCCTGTGCTGAAGCTGAGGTTACATATTTCCAACCAACAGGCTGAGGCACAGTGTTATGTCTGACAGAAAAGATAAAACTCAGCAGCAATTTTTTCAGTTTTTAGATGAACTAATCAGATGCTATCTTAGCAGAGGCCTTTAAATTGCCTTTACACAGCAGCATAGTAATATAAGCTCACTAACATTATCCTTCAAAAACGACTGGAAAACAGAAGCACATTAAAGCTAGAAAAGTCTGACTTCAAATTAAAGTACATATCATCACAACATCATATAAATTAATCCTTTAAGAACTAGACTTCATTCCCTGATAAAAATGTCTGATGCTCAAGCTACCTTTCCATGCCTCAATGAGAGTTACATAATCAGGAGAACAATTTCTACTCTTTCCTATGCACTGCAAAACAGGACAATGCTCTTAAGCTGACACTTTTATAACAAAGGTTGCTCATTTTAGCAAAATCCTCATACAAAAGAACATCTTAAAGTAGAAGCAGAAAGAGATAAGCATGTGTACATAAGTGTAAAGTGATTTTGAAATCAAAGCCTATTTAGGTTTGAGGGCTCTCATATTGCTACCCCCAATCTCTTTTGCTTCAACCTCTCCTGTGACACAGACTCCCCTACTCTTTCCCCAAAGTCTCATTCTCCCAGCCACCAACCCTCAGAGACCCAGCACAATTCCCAGGTTAGCTTCTTTCCTCTCACCCCTCACCAAGCCCTCCCAAAACACCTACCTCTTGTTTCTATCCTAAATAACTTCAATTTTCACCACCTGTAAGCCTTCCCACAAAACACCCCTGCTTTCTTTGCATCCTTTTCTCAAGCTTTTATTTCTCTCCCTGAACTCAGATCCATACTTGCAGCAGCTATTCCAGCTACTGCCCATATAAAAATTGTCTCTGCTTCCCATTCACAGGTCGTGCTCCATTTAGCCAACCGCTCTTCTGATTTTCTCACTGTTGCTTAACTCATCTCTGGTTAAGAAGAACCCAAATGATAACACTCACGGATCTAAGCTTTGGCAGAATTTGGTGACTTCTTACCACAACTGACTTGAAGGCCTTAGCCCTATAAGCAATGTTAAGGCCTTTACAAGTAAACCTCAGGCACAGAACTCCATGGGATGCAAGACAGACTGCCAAAGACACCAAGTGAGGGAAATTCATATCTCCTCCAGCTCCATGGGTAAGAATCACTCCATATGTTGATTTCTTCTCTGGGACAGAAAGGACAGCATCGAGATATTTGTTTCCAAAAGGTATTTTCACCTTAACCTAGAAATGAAAAAAAAAAAAAAATTGTTTTTTTTTCAAGAAAGCAATTTCCCAGTCTGCACATTATGATGAAAAAAGGCTGGACAATTAAGAAAGAAACCAAACCTGCAACTCCACTTTTATTTCTTCTGCTTAAGAGTCCTAAAGGAGTGGCTCTACCTCATTTTTCATGCAATAATGGTTATCACTTTATCACTCCACACCTTATTTTTCCATTAGAAAATGAAGCATCCCTACCTTCCAAGGATGCTTCAAGGTATAGACTGAAATGCTTCTTACCCTCTCTATATAGATCTAGCTGATGGAGAGCTAACCACCATGCTTGACTTGAATATTAAGTCTTCCATGGTAAAAAAAAAAATCCCCTCCTTAAGACTTGAAAATAAGAAATATGAACTCTTCTTTAATTACAATTTCATATAGTGGAAAAGGTATTTTTATCTCCCATCTCTCACAGTCATTATTAAAATAAAAGAATTAAGAAAGCCCCTAAACATTTATTACAGCCAAATTACTTAGCATCTGTAGAGACACATAGCATTACAAGAACTCCACGCTGGAAGCAACTGGTTAATCCTGTAGCTGTAGGATCCGTGTACAAGCTTGATTACATTGGAAAAGGACCAAACCAGAGTATTATGAAAAACGAATTTGAATACCTTAGTTTTAGATATTACACTCAACTATAAGAGAAGAAAAACACGAGAATTACTATTGAACACTTGATAAAAAAAGCAACTGATGCCAGATGTCACAAGATACGTGTATTTTTATATTCTAAGATAGGGAAGGCACTCTCTAACTAGCAGCCTAAACCACAGAAACGTTAAGACACAGCTCAGCAAACATTTCCCAATTAGACAGCGATAACCACTCAGTGGAACATCAGCTTGCACCTAGTTGAAGACTGAAGTTTCCCCAAGGACAGGGAGAGAGAGCACCGGTGCAGACAAGGCCAGTGCCAGGCTGGCAGAAGGCCTCCAGTCGTGTCAGACATCTCGAGATGCTGAATGAGACATTAGCTGAATGAAACGGGATTGCACAGCACACGCACCCCCCGTATGTGCTGCAGCTTCCGAGAGCAGAAAGGGAACCACCCTCGCGCCAGGATCAAACACTATTTCACGCCACCGCTGCCTCCCAAAGGCTCTCCTTGGCAGTGGCCCTGCAGAGGCCCCGTGCAGGGAAAGGAGGAGGGGGCTGCCAGTGGCCTTACAAAGCTGCTCCCTTTTTAAGCTCTGCCCAGCTGAAATGGGTGGAGGATGCCAGGCAAGAGGCCGGCACCGGCCGTGCGGCACAGCCACCAGCCACACAGCTGCCTACAGGGACGGGCAGAGTCTGAACAGACAGACCTGATGCTTCCTGACCGCCAGGCTGCTGCTCAGTGAGGACACCAGACCAGACGGGCCGCGCCTGGCCAACCGCCATGTTTACACCTCTCCTGGGAAGGCAGGGGCAGCAGCACACCCGCCCCGCTCCCCAAGCTCCGGAGGCTCTGCGGAGGGGAAGAGCAGCTCTCAGGGGAGGGGGGGGCTCACAGACACGGGCCCAAAAGCGGCGGGCGACCCACAGGGGGAGGG
>JANHFX010014440.1:0-12820 GCA_027560015.1 Chloroceryle amazona | reverse complement strand
GAGGTGGTCTTAGCCAGTGGGTAGCCCTGCATATGGCTGTTTGCCTTGATGGGAGCTACATGCATCACACAACCAAGTGATGGAAGAAATGACCACAAGCCAAGTGACATCTACTCTCCCATCATTTCTGTACCCAGTTCTGCACATTTATCACCTGTGCATGGGCTCTAGGGCTGCCCTAAGTGTGAGGGAAAAGGAGCAGTGCTGTGGGTTTGATACCCACTGTCTCTGCACAGTGTGACATGGCACCAGAGATGTTTGGGAGTGTGGAGGAAGCACCCAGGGGCACTGAGGCACAAACACTGACACTAATGGCACCTCGCTGTTGCAGATGGATGGTGAAAACACCCCAGGAATCCTCCCAGGACACTGGCCTTGAGAAGGCATCCTCCCATTTTGGAAGAAAACAGATATTTAGCAAAGTACTGAAAGGGAGTTGTGGCTATCAGACTGCAAGATCTATCTCTACTGTTGAGCACTCCTCTTATTTATAGCAACGAGGTTGACACTAGCATCAACACTTCCCCTTCAGTGCTATTGATAAACCCCTCCATTCACTCCTCCATGCTACTCAGCAGCCTGCTTCATCCTACTGATACCCCTCAGCATGCCCAGCACCCTGAGAGGCTGAGAGACACACCACAGCTTTGCTCCCTGCCCACACAAAGGACAACACCCATGCTCTTCCTTGTGCATCTTACCTAAGGCCACCTTTACATTTTCTGTCTCACAGACCCTTCAGTAGCATCAAGCCTTGCCTGAGCCATGCCAAGTAGATAACAAGAGGTTCTCCATAGATGGTGCATAGCTGGCATACCCCGATGGCTTCTGCAAAGGGCTCTTGCTGAAGCAGAGCCGTGGTCCCAAGCTGCCCAAGGCATGTGTCCTGACAATGCAGTCCTGTCCAGGGAGCAAAGCCTGGTGGCAGTGTGCCCTGCCCCCAGCTAGGGCACTTGGTCTTGGCACCTTGCACCCAATTCTGGGATGGAGGTGGTTATAAAGCTCTACAGTTCTTCTCCTTCTCACCAGGGCAGGAGAATGGACTATGTGCATCCCTCTGCTTACGTTAATTTATGAAAAAGAGGAAAAAAATCCAGCATCCCAAGGAGAGCATACCCAGAAGAGCACCTTGGACTGGCAGTAGCACTGCAAGTCTGTGACTGAGCCAAAGGGATTATCAAGGGTATTGGAGAAAATGCTGCTGAGGCCCCTGTCAAGGCCCTGCTAATGCAGAGTCAGACTGAAAAACTGTTTTCTCTTCCTCTGAATCCTGTAAAGAGGCAGACAAAAGCAGAAACCCCATTTGCTCTCTTTGAAAGTCACCCTACATCTCATACACTCATCCACCCACACACTGGTGAATAATTTCCCTCCACTGCAGAAGTGGTGAATTTTCTTTTGCTTCTCTCCCCTAGTAACAGGGTGCATTTTACATTCGTGCAACAAGGGAAAGAAATTACTTTTGGGATTAGGCAACAAAATCCAGCCCACAAAATGAACCTAACATTATAAAATACAATACCAGCCAGAGCTGGGTTTGTGTGAAGGTTTCTGCTTTCTTTCCGGGGTTAGGGAGCTTTTTTAAACCTGGTTTTAAATGGAAATTTGCTCTATTTTATGAGATAAGCAGGAACCTCTAACCCCTTCACCACCCCATGCCTTGGTGTGGCAGCAGGAATTAAACACTTGGAAACATTGGTCAGGTGGGATGGCAGGAGCTCATCCAGAGCATGGGTTTGGTACCCACAGTCTGTGTGGAAACTTCTAGCTTGTAGAAGATCTGGAGCCTAGTTAGGCACATCTGGGATATTGGTCAGCTGAGTACTACAGGAAACAAGGGCAGGAGCAGCTCTTCCCTCCTGCCAGCAGTGGCAGCTGTTGGTGGGCAAGAGCCTGTTTCCCTGGCCCTGTTTCTTGGAGGGTGTTGCAGAAATAGGAGCTGATACTATTTTCAGCATGCCCACGACACTACTAATTAACTAGATGTGCAGCAAAGCAGATGCAAGCAGCAATCAGTAACAAATGAAGAGTGTGACTACAGCTAAGAGTACAGCAAATGTGATCGTGAAGGACCATCTGTCTTCAGAGTGTGATGTTGTTCTTGAAGAACCTCTCAGGTTGAGCTGGCATAGGTCACCAGATGCATGCTGGGCACAGGGTGCCACAGCCCAAATGGGTATTCAAAGTCATTTCCCGGCAAGGTGCACCCAGGAGTGTCCAACAGGGATCTGGTGTCCACCCTGCCCTGAGAAGAGCTTTTTCTGTTAAAACGTTTTTCTTTTTTTTTTCTTTTATTTCTTTTACTTTAAGAGTCTTTACCTGTTGTCTGCAAGCTAAAACAGTGCTGGCAGAACTTGGGGTTGATAGAAATGTATTGGGCCAGCTAAGCCTAGCAAGTGTGTATCATGCCAAGTGAGACACTGCAGCTGTGATGATAAATGATTCCCTTAAAACCTTACAAAGGTGGACTGTGGTATTTGCAGAGGATATCTTTGTGAAGAAGGGCTCTGTCTACTCACCACAGGATAGCCTTGGGCCAGACATGGCACAGTGAGCTACTGGGCCATGTCACTATGTGGGTTTGACCAGGTGACTACAGGGGCACCGCTTTTTGCCTATGCAGCCATGTGATGGCAAGGCTGATGGAATTCTGCCAGGGGGTCTGTCTCCAGGGCAGAGTGGGTTTACCAAAGTTGCAAACATTTACATCTCGATTGCCCCTGCCATAAACACTGAAATGACAACCATTGACCTACCTAGACCTTCTTTCTGCCCTTGTCTGGCTGACAAGCTAAGAAAGAACATCCTGATGTCTCAGAAGGGGATTTGAGCATTCCCACATACTAACCTGACCTCAGTGCCTTTGGAAGGTTTCCCTTGTGTTTTTGTTTCCATTTCACTTTGAGCTGTTAATTTGGCAGGTTCACAGGAGAGAGTAATGGCAGGTTAGGAAGTTGGCAGGATCTAGGGAGTGGTTGTTTTCTTGCTCAGGGCATCATGAGAGCTGTTTCAAAACCAATGACCTGTTTTTTGGATGCTGTGTCTAATATTGCTAAAAATAAAAAAGGCAATGTTTGTTGTTCCTTCATGCTTATTGCTTTTTCCTCTTTTAATGAATTCCTCATTTCTCACTTCCCTATGTGTGTCCACATTTCAAGACTGCTACTCTGTTGGCCTTTGCTCCAGGGCCGTGCTGGTAGAAAGACATTACAAGAAATGACAGCACTAATGAACATGATCTCATTTGCACCGCAGGAAGAGCACTGAAAATTCACTCCCTGAGAGCAATTCAGCCAACTTTATGAATAGCATACATTTCTGGATCAGGAGATATGCTTTGGAGCAAGAAATGAGTAGTATAAAGAGCTATAACAAGCACTGTGCAAATGTACTTGTGAAGAACAGGTTCTCTATCATGCTCTGAAACACCAGTGTAACTGAGGATAGCAAGTGCTTATGGGTTTGAATGATGTGCTGGGAGTCCTTCCTTGCATGCCAGTAAGAGATGTGCAGCCACCTTCCCATCCTCAGGGTCAGAAGCCCCACAGGTCATGTCCTGACCCCCCTCCCAGTGCAGCCCTGCCTCCAACATGCCATCCTTCTTCCTCACCCTGCACATTGAGCAGAAGCAAGCCTGGTAGTTGCCACACCATCCAACTGGACCTCACCACACAGTGTGAGCCAGCTTCCCTCAGAGATGGGACTGTGGCTCTCCTGGGATGTTGATCACTTGTCCTGTGATGCTGGAAACTCTTGCTTGTTAGAAATCCTCAGCAGGAAAATTTATATTAATTCACTACATGAAAAACTTCATTTCCCTGGTGAATCAGTTAACTGTGAATCAAGTAGTAATAGACTCTTTTTCTATGTTTTTAGGATGCCATGCTAGTTAATTAATAGAAGCGGTCCTTTTTTTAAAATTGTTATTCCCATTTCCATCCAAATATAGCCCAACACTGAAGCTGAAAAAACTCACATCTAGTAAAAACTGAATGCAATGCTTGAGATTTTCCAATGTAACATAAATCTTAATATTTAGGTCAAAGAGTCCAGATAAGCTGCATCAAGCTTCGCAGCAGTTTAGCAGCATGCATAGCACCATCCCACTCTGCTGACTTTAACATTTAGTTCAAAAGCTGTGTTTATTGGAAACCAACTCATTTTTGTAAGAGCATGCAAGCACCCATCCTCAGTCAGCCTGCACCTGGGGCCACAGAGATGTTTTTTATCTTGCAGAAAATGTCACGTGACTGCTGCCTCTGGCTTCTGGTGGTAACCTGGGTGCTGCTGCTGGTGACGACAGGTGAGCCCTGACCTTCCTCGCTGCCTTTCTCCCGGCATCTTACGTGGGCAGTGAAATAAGGGGGAAGCCCAAATGCTGCCCAACAGTGGTGGGAACATGGCATTGAGAGGTGTGAAAGGGCCAGATCCTGCATTTCCTGTGTTCTTTACCCAGCCCAGCTGAGGGCCACCAACGCAAGTGAGGACCTTGCCAGGGCCATCCAGCATGGATCTTATACGCAGGGAAGGATCAAGGAAACATGGATGCCCAGTGCTGGGTGTCAGAACACCCAGTGGCTGCCGCTGCTGCAGACCGGCCTCCCCTGAGTGCATCCCATGGCAACTCCTTCTTCTCTCCATTTCAGCCTTTGACATGGAGTGCCCCAAGATCAAGGTGGGGACGTGCAAGGACTGCATCCAGTCTGGTCCTGGCTGTGCCTGGTGCAAGAAGCCGGTAGGTCCATACGGCCTCTCATGCTGTTAGCCTCCCGCAGTCAGCTAAGAGGCAGTGGGATGGTCACCCTGCCCACTCAGCTCTGCCTGTGGTGGAGTGGGGAGACTCTGTTATGAAAACATTTCATGTTCTACGTGATGGATGTGGCCAGGAGTGATCTGACAAAAAGAACCCTTCAACCTTCCTTTCTCTGTCAATACACTGGAGACCTGGTTTGGGAGCTGGGTCATCTTGTAATGAGGCTGTTCACTACTTGCTTCTCTATTTTTTTCCTGCTGGTGTTGCAACATGCAGAGTTTCACCAAAGCTGGTGAGCCAGACTCCATCCGCTGTGACACTATTGAGCAACTGCTGCACAGGGGATGCCCTCACAACGAGATTGAGTTTCCAGTCAACAACATTACAAGAACACAGGACAGTCCCTTAAGCGATGACGTACAGCTGAGTCCACAGGAGGTGCATCTGAAACTGAGGATAGGTACAGTCTGTCCAGCATTTCCAGTGCCCTTCTGCTCACACCCAGGCTCAGCTGGGACACAGTGGCACATTGTAGCCTGCATTTAAATCATAGAATTATGGAATGCTTTCGGTTGGAAGGGACCCTTAAAGTTCATCCAGTCCAAGCCCCCTGCACTGAGCAGAGACATCTTCCATTAGATCCATTTGCTCAGAGCCCAATCCAATCTGACCTTGAATGTTTGCAGGGATGGGGCACCTACAACCTCTTTGGGCATTCTGTGCCACTGTTTCACTACCCTCATCATAAAAAATTTCTTCCTTTTCTCCCAAAAGAGAGGAGAATTCCAGTGGAGGGTGGGCGCTGGGGCAAGGTTTGAGCCACAGAACAGCAGCTGATTGCATCATCCCTGCCCTGCAGGCCAGCCTGCTGTATTTGAGGTGAAGTTTCGCCGCGCTGTGGGGTACCCCATTGATCTGTACTACCTCATGGACCTCTCCTACTCCATGCTGGATGACCTGGAGAAGGTGAAGAAGCTAGGAGGGGAGCTGCTCAAGGCACTGGAAAGCACAACCCCTTCTCGCCGCATAGGTGAGCCTGTCTGCAGCACAGGACCCTGACACAACTGTTTGTTGCTAGGAAGAAGCGTAGGGCTGGAGTGGAACGCCGGCAGCAGGCAGCATGACCTGTCCCCTGCCAGGCTGGAGAGTGTGCAAGGAGCACGGACCATGGGGGCCAGCAGATTGTCCATGCCCTGTGCTGCAGGGATGCCTGCTGGTCCCTGCCACCCCTGCTCCTGACACTGCAGTCTTGGATGTCCTAGGGTTTGGCTCCTTTGTGGACAAGACAGTGCTGCCCTTTGTGAACACGCACCCTGAGAAGCTGCAGAACCCCTGCCCCAACAAGGACAAGCAATGCCAGCCTCCCTTTGCCTTCAAGCACATCCTCTCACTGACCGACAATGCCAAGAAATTCGAGAGTGAAGTGGGGAAGCAGTTCATCTCAGGGAATCTGGATGCCCCAGAGGGGGGACTGGATGCCATGATGCAGGCAGCAGTGTGCGGGGTGAGTCACCGCATCTGCCCCATCCATACTCACAGACTGTCCCTTGGGAGGTTGCTCTGCCCCTCTCCATGTGGACTGTGGAAGCCCATTATGTGTTAGTCCTCATTCTGCAGTGGGCAGGTACCGGGGAAGCACAAGAGAATATCTTACCCCAGGGCCTCCAGACCCTGGCCTCCTGTAACCCACCTCCCCATGCCCCCTTCCCCACAGTGTGGCTGACATGAGGCTTTGGCAAGGGCCATACCATGCCCACTGGCACTGTCCTCCCAGCTCCACTCAGGGACAGTTCTCGGTGTCACTTTCAGGACTTGATTGGCTGGCGCAACGTGACCCGCTTGCTGGTATATGCTACTGATGATGGCTTTCACTTTGCTGGTGATGGCAAGCTTGGGGCCATCCTGACTCCCAATGATGGCCAGTGCCACTTGGAGGATAACATGTACAAAAAGAGCAACGAGTTTGTGAGTACCCAGGGGTTGCTCAGCAGCTCTGCACCCTCAGCATCACTCCCTCAGACAGAAAAAAGGTCACATAAAAAGCCTGTTGCTTAGACCACCATAATTTGGGCTGTGAAACCCAAACTGTCCACCCTTCTGCTGCGGGGCAAGATCATGCTGAACGTGGTGTCTCTCTTCCCATCTAGGACTATCCATCTGTTGGCCAGCTAGTCCAGAAACTTGCCGAAAACAACATTCAGCCCATTTTTGCTGTTACCAGTAAGGTGGTGGATGTTTACAAGGTAAGGAGACTTCAGATGGTCCAGGTGTCTCCCATCTCTCCTCAGAAGGACAGAAACAGCTGTGCAAGTCCTCCTGCTGCTGCCCCTTTCTCCACCATCACACAGGGTGAACCACTCACCTCTTCGCTCTCTATTGGTAGAAACTCAGCGAGATGATCCCAAAGTCAGCGGTGGGAGAGCTGAATGAGGACTCGAGCAACATCATTGAACTTATCCAGGTGGCCTACAATGTAAGTGTTGGAGGAGGCTGTGTTTCACCTGTCCGGCAGGGCTCAGAGCAGTAAAAGGTTTCTATCATGTGTTCTTGCTGTCAGAGAGCAACTGGGACCAGGCCTTTGAGTACAGGATGTGCTGAGTTCCTCTGCCCACAGCAAACAAGAGGTTCCCACCTCTCCAATGCTATCATATGACTTTCTAGAACCTACACAGGCAGCTGAGACCCCAGCCTGGGGTGCCCCTGCCCTGGGCTGGGGGGAAGCCCTGACCTGTAACCCCATACCTCCTTGCTTTAGTCTCCTCTTGGACTGATGGCATTTTCTCCACCATTTCCCCACAGAACCTCTCCTCACGTATCATCCTGGACCACTCTACTCTGCCAGACATCCTGGATGTTAAATATGAATCCACATGCAGGAAGGACAAGGTCATCTTGTATGAAGAGAGAGGGCAGTGTGACAATGTCAAAATCAATGATGAGGTACATTTTCCTGTACCAGGAATGCCCCACAGTTCACACAGTTCCTGATTCTCATCCTGTTTAAATGCAGGAACCCAGTCTGTCATTCCAGGTTTTCTGTTTACATTGATTTAGTTCCAAGAGTGTCCAAAATGCTTCTGGATGGGGGGGATCCTCTGTTGCAATGGATGTGTGTGCTCAGCCTGGGGCTGATACCACCCTCCAATTGTTAATGCTACCTGATGACCTCTGGCTCTTCTCTTTCTCACTGTGCACTTTCCAGGTCATCTTCAAAGTGAAGGTCACAGCCAAGGAGTGCATCAAAAGCCAGTCCTTCACTATCCGGCCGCTGGGCTTCACAGACACTCTCACTGTCCATGTGGACAGCAACTGCAACTGCAACTGCAACGAGCAGCCAGACCCAACCGCCTGCAGTGGGAGAGGCAGCATTGTATGTGGCATCTGCAGGTATGTGCTGTTCCTAAAAACACTATTTCAAACTCTGCCAGAGCTGAGAAGCTGCTGGAAGAGGACTGTTGGGCCAAGCCATGGGCTTGGCTTTGCAGCTTTGTACCCATTTTCTTATTTGGAGAGATGGGTTATGTTCATGGAGGCAAGGGACACAGTGAGCCCTCTCTTTTGTTGCTGGAGCCTCTGCTGATTTCCTAAGGGTACCATCCATCCATCCATCC
The DNA here is from genome assembly GCA_027560015.1 of Chloroceryle amazona. Lineage (NCBI taxonomy): Eukaryota > Metazoa > Chordata > Aves > Coraciiformes > Cerylidae > Chloroceryle > Chloroceryle amazona. Next base: position 4,456 of record JANHFX010014440.1, on the reverse strand, counting down.
ATCCATCCATCCATCCATCCACCAACCTATCTACCTATCCATCCACCCATTGAGCAGACACAGATTTCTGTAGATATTTCTCAAAATCCCACTTCTGGGCTTCAGTTCACACAGGTCTTTAAGTGCAATTACTGCCTCAATGGCCTCTTGGAGAGGAAAAGTCTGAGTTTCCTCCGGAGATACTCAGATCTCATTGGCAAGGGTTTGCAAATTATAAGAATAATTTCTGGACAGCTGTTTGGTGTTGTAAATATGACTGGGGGAACATCAGCATTACTGATGTTTCCTCCCAGTCAGCTGTCCCGCTTCAGCACGTAGTTAGAAACAACATGCCATGGGCGGTTTTTGGCAAGGATATCCCAGATTTGCTCCACTGTGGCTGAAGTCTGAGCCCTGCACAAGCCTCATAGCATTTCTTGTGGCTGCTGACCCATGCATACTCCTCTCCTTTGACTGCAGCTGCAATTCAGGCTACACAGGGAAGAACTGTGAGTGCGAAACCAAAGGCAAGAGCAGCAAGGATCTGGAGGGTAGCTGCCGGAAGGACAACAGCTCAGTCATCTGCTCAGGGCTGGGGGACTGTGTGTGTGGGCAGTGTATCTGCCACACCAGCGATGTGCCTGGCAAGCAGATCTATGGCACCTTCTGCGAGTGTGACAACATGAACTGCGAGTTTCATAACGGCTTCCCCTGTGGTGGCAAAGGTGATGCATCTGTGTTATGGGTTCTCCACTGGGGCACTGTTTAGAGATTAAATCCCCACAGAGATTCTGCCTTTCCCTGCCAAAACCCAGGTGGGTGGGTTTGAGGTTCTTGGGTCCTACCACACCATCCTGCAGGATCTCCTGAACCATTCCATGGAGAGTGAAGGGTGGGCTATGCTCTCCAACCATGGGCAGAGAGAGGGTGACCTGGCTCTCTGTAGGATCTTGGTCTGAAAGGTCATCCCCCACAGACCGCGGGAGATGTGACTGCGGGGAGTGCAAGTGCACATCTGAGTACCAGGGCAGCGCCTGCCAGTGTAGGAAGTCAACAGACGGCTGCTTGAACCCCCATGGTAATGAGTGCAGCCACCGTGGGACCTGCCACTGCAACCGCTGCCAGTGCCAGGAAGGATATCAGCCCCCCTTCTGCCAGGAGTGCCCTGGCTGCCCCTCACCTTGTGGTAGATACATGTGAGTGACATGTGTGGAGATGGCATGGGGGGTGGTAGGGATCTCCCTCACCTCCTGGGCAGATGCAGGCAAGCCCTGCCTGTAGCTGGGCAGAGCCAAGTCACAGCCAAAGCCAGGTAAGAGGGCCTCTGCCCCTGCAGATATGAGCTGTGGTTGCCTATTTTGCAGCTCCTGCGTGGAGTGTAAGGCATTCCTGAGTGGCCCCTTTGAGAAGAACTGCTCGCAGGCCTGTCCCAACATACAGGTGACCAACTCAACAGGGAAGAGTAGGCAGTGCAGGGAGAAGGACTCCCACAACTGCTGGATCTCCTTCCACATGGTCCAGGAAGATGGTGATGAGATATACACTGTCACCATTGATCCTAACAAAGGTATCAGAGCCCTGTTCCTCCTGTCTCTCTACAGGCAGCCTGCCAGCTGTGCTATGGTAGCCTGGTCAGCGGCTAAAGCTGGCTGCTGTCTATCTGCCTCACAGAGTGCCCGGAGCCTCCCAACATTGCAGTGATCGTGGGTGGCACTGTTGCTGGTGTGGCCCTCATTGGCTTGTTGCTTTTGCTGATCTGGCGGCTCCTGATGGAGCTGTTTGACCGTCGGGAATATCGCCGGTTTGAGAAGGAGAAGTCCAAGGCCAAGTGGAATGACGTAAGAGAGCCTGTTTGTGGCGTGGGGGTGTGCTGGGATTTTCACAAACTTGTGGTGGGGACATCCTCTCCAGATGCAGCCATGACAGACCTGAGCCCTGCCCACTCTTTTCCCAGTGGAGTTGGATTTTGCAGGGGGCTAAAGCAGCCTATGGGCTCTTTTGCCAATGCTGTCTGCACCCATAACATTGGGAGGGGTGGGATGGGTAATGCTTTGCTGAAAATTCAATACAGGACAACAGCATGGGCCTCTCACCTCTCTCCCTCCAGGCTGATAACCCCCTCTTCAAGAGTGCCACCACCACAGTTGTGAACCCCAGGTTCGATGGACAATGAAGTGGAGCAATGCCTGGCAGCACTAGGACCCTTTAAATAAAGAAACGCCAAGCTAAGGACATCTCAAACTAATTCTCCCACCTCCTCTTCTTTGTCCTGTTGATTTGTTCCTTTCTTCCAAGAGGCCACCAGCACATCAGGCGCTGCCCTATGCCTGTTTCCCAGCACAACACCCAATAGTTGGATTAGTGAAGCTGGCAGAGGGGACTGAAAAGCAGGTCTCAGTAGTGGGCACACACAGTGGATTCTGTGCTGGTTACTGACTCTCTCAGCTCTTAATGCTAACATTGCCTTGTAGCAGGACTCTCAGACACCAACCCCAAAATCCAGCGGGGTGCACAGAGTTCTTCTGGCTTTGCTTCAAAGCTGGGATTTCAAAACAGCCATTTCCCTTCTGCTCTAGCAGGATCTGCTCCCAGGCTGCTCCCTGCCTTCCCCTGCTGCACTAGTCTCCACCATTATGTTTGCACTAGTTCCTAAAGCACTCACTGCTAAGCTGGATGTGGAAGGTCCTCCAGGCTGTTGATCTGTTCTGGCAGTTGCAGTAAAGTGATGGCCCCTAAGGGCTAGTGAGCACCTCTAACCAGAGATAAGAGCAGACAGCAGCATGCACTGAATCTTTTTTTCTAAATCAACAGCTGCTTCCCAGTGTCACTCCCCTCTCAGACCTACCTAAGGCAAGGTTCTGCTTGGGCTCCAGTAGACTTGGCTTGCCTCTGCCAGGGTTTGAGCCCTCTGCATGAGAAGAAGGCAAAGGAGCAACTGTTTCAACTATGAGATATCGGCATTAAGCACGTGAAATACTGTCTGCAGTTCAGAGCTTAATCACAGCTTCTTTCACCATCCCTGGGCCTATAACTCTTCCCTACTCTGCAAGAGCATCAGAGGCCCAAGCATGCAAAAGACTCAGCAATACAGGAAGCATCTCCAGCTTAACACTTTTCCAAACAATGCCCAGAAGATAATTGCTTTTTTTGTTGTGGGGTTATTCCTGTGAAATAGCCATACAATTCCATATTTGCTTTAAGTGTGGGAATAGCTGTATTATGTCACATCTTCATTTGCTCACTGAAGAAGTTTAATGTTAATAAAAATTAATATATAAAGTAGTTACATCTCTCCTGATAAGAACCAGGTGCAAGGACAGCAGCTGAAATGTTCATCAGAGAAACTACAGCAAAGTCCTGTTATTGTTGCCAGCATCTCCCATAGATAGAGGGCCCAGGAAAGATGGAAATATGCTGGCCACAGGAACAAACTGTCTTTTATGCTAATTTGACATCTACATGCTGAAAGGTGCTTGCCTACAAGCCAAAAATGACTCACTAATGATGCAAACCAGTTTGTGTCCCTGCTCACCTGCTGGCAGCTATAACATAAACCACCTTAAACAAGAGTGGCTGTACTGCATCCGATCAGAGATTAATTTGTGCCGTTTTGCTGGTCTTCAACAGTGACTGTGAGTCAGGTGAAAGGTAGGAGAAGGAAAGTGTGTCTGATACTTCCTGCAGTAAGTACTATTGCAGCCTGCAGATATTTTTGGCTCAAGGACCCCCAACTCAGTGTACGTCCCATGTGCCTTGTGCCTGGCTGCACAAACACCAGAGGCAACCGTAAGGGCTCTGAGTCCTGGATGTAATGCCCATTGCCAGGGACCCAGGTAGAAGCTATAGCTATTGTAGGCTAGATGAAGAGACTATCTGCATGGTCACCAGCTGCAGGTCTCACTGCTGGTGTAGTGTGTGCCATAAAAGTACAACCACATGCTTCAGAGGACAATTAAAGAAAATTGATGAGGGATCCGGACTTTCTCAAAAATAAATATGACCAGTAATTGCTTTCGACAGTAGTATATGCTAGGGCACATTCAGAAATCCAGAGTGAAAACAGTGAGCTAGGAGGGTCCTTCAGGCCCCTGGCCTTGCTTTAGTCCAAAGGCTTGGTGTCTTTCTCTATGGAGTCTTCCTTGCAGAGTCAGAAGGATTTCTCAGCCAGATGTGGAATGCCCCTTTCTTCAGGCTTCAAGAACTCTCCAAGAACATCCTTTCTTATAGTTGTTTCATTTCCACCAAGAGTAACTGAACCATATTTCCTTTGACTTGAGGTGGGGAGGTGACGTGCGTAAATCAGACTCCGCAACTCTGATAGTTGTAAAGTAGGTATGTTTATTCGGTGCCGGACGCACGGGGGGGTAGCCCCACCACAAACGTGCGTGCCCAACATGGGACAAAACCCTCTACTTAAACTACTGGCTTATACATAGTCAGTAGATGTTGCAAGAGACACATGTATATGCATGAACCA
>JANHFX010014436.1:0-17143 GCA_027560015.1 Chloroceryle amazona | reverse complement strand
CTCCCCTGGGATGGGGACAGGGATGGGGCAGCCACCACCTCTCTGGGCAGCCTGGGCCAGCCTCTCACCACCCTCAGTACCAACAATTTCTCCTCCTCTCCAGCCTGAATCTCCCTCTTTCAGTTTAAACCATCCCCCCTTGGCCTGTCCCCACAGGCCCTGCTCAAAATCTGTGCCCATCTTTCTGAGAAGCCCCATAGAAAAGACGTGGACGGTCTTTTTAGCAAGACCTGCTGCACCAAGTCGACTTAAAACTGACCAAAAACCCCCCAACACAAACAAACAACAAAAAACCCTCCCAACTCCCTCCTCAAGGCAAAGCCTCCTCCCAGAACAAGCAGAAAAGAAAACAACCCAAAGAAGAGAACGGGGACACCCCCTCCCTTCCCCTCCGCCGGTGGTGCCGCGTTGGTTTGGGGGGCTTGTCAGGCTGTCAGTGTCACGGGAGGACTGCTTGCTGCAGGTACTGTCGCCTACAATTTTTCAGGTGTTGGGTCAAGTTGTGTAGCTTACAGGGGAAAGACCTGACGCCGCGGAGTCGTGTACTCACCAAGGCGCAGGCGTATTGTCCTCGCTGCCTCTGATCTGAGCTTTGCATCCAAGCGAAGCTACAATACTCATTATACTTGGCGTTAAAAATAGGCAGTGCCTGTCCTGGCTGCGGAGTGGCTCTCTTCCTAGTGAATGAGCATCTTCAGTTATCGGATCTTGTGACCGAAAACGGTAGTGGTGAAACGAGGCATGTGAACTGCTGGCATCCCAAGTACCTTAAAGTCACTAAGATCCTCTTGTCACAAATATTAACCTTGCATAGCGGGCGAACCCTTGAGTGATTTGGGGGGACAATGGCTTCATAGGTTGACAGCCTGAAAATTAAACTCTCCATTCAAAGGGAGATGAAATACTTAATCTTATCCCCCCAAGGGTAGCAATATCCGTTATTAACTCAGGTGAGGATCACCCAAGTGTGTGTAGTGAACTGGGAACCATGGCTCCCCGTCCTTTCTGGCTGCTGGGTGGGCTGACTGTGTTGTCTTGGCTGCTGAGAAGGCTACAGGTGGGGGGGACATGTCCAGAAGCATTAGCTGAAGGCACTTGCAGTGTAAGCTAGAAATCATCAGAGTAGTGTGTTCTTTATTGAACTGTAGAATTTAATTAAAATACAGTGGGTTTTAGATGGAAATGTACTTTAATGCATTCGAAATGCCTGAGGGCAACTGCTGGCAGACTTGATGTCTCTGGATTTATCCAGTGCTGCAACCTTAAGGATTGAGTTTGAAGAACTTGATTTGTCCTGGACATCTTGCAAATCACAGGTTTGTTTTGTGCCTTTTGGAGCTGATGTGACTGACCCATAGCAGCAGAGCTCATGAAGAGCAGAAATTGCTTCCCTGGGAGCATTTTTACCTTATTGTTTATTTTATCCAGGATTTGATTGTCTTCTGTAGAGCAGGTGAGAGGTCAAATGAGCTGTTCAGAAAGTAAAAGCTGGAAGAGGAAAGGAATGAAATGACAGTAGCTGCTCTTTGAATCTTGCTTAGTGTTACATGCACTATGCTGATGCATGTTAGGAAACTATACGGTTTGGTTTTAACCAGTTCCTGCCTACCAGGAATTAACTACCTTAAGTCTGACTAGTTTGACTTTGGCAGCTGCAGTCATCACAAATACTTGGGGCAGAAGGTGAGCCTGTAATTAGCCTGTAGCTGTCAGGAAGCATCTGGCCGCAACAGAAACCTGTAACACTTTAAAAAAGTGTATTAATAGCAGTTGGAGTTGTTACTGTAGAACATATGTAAGTATTTGCATACTTCAAAGCATAAGCCACTTAAGCACAAGAGAATGATCTGGTCAGCTGTGACAAGAGTTCTTAAAGTGCAAAAATTTAGATGAGGCTGTGACCAGGTCTGGTCAGTGAGGGTCTTAAATCTGCAACACTAACATGATGAGTGGCTTAACCTCATCTGAGTGTATGCTAGCTCTTAAAAAACTTGCTTGCTGTAAACAAATGAGCATAAGGTTGAGACAAGCATGAATATTTCTTAAAAGGTAGTTTGATTATGCTATGTTTCTGAAGAAGAGTTGCTTATGAAGACTGGAGTGCAAATTGAGAAGTTCTCTGACTTTGTAGCTGAATTCTGTCCAGGATGCTGAAGTGCTGTTGCTTTTGGCAGGAGCCCTTATCTCATGAGTGGCAGATGCTGAGTAGTTAAGAAAAGAAAAACTTTTTTGAAAAGGAAAAAAATCTTGTATCTCTGGTGTAACTGATGTACTTTCAGTGGATTTGCTCTAAGCCCTGAAACTAACACCTGAGTGTCTTCCACTGTTGAGTTAGATGTAGAGAGCAACTTGAGCTTTATATGCAATGAGAAGTTTAAAGCTTAACTTTCAGAAGTGCTTAGTGCTTATGGCTCCTCTAGCATCAGCTGGTGCTGCAGATGATACTAAATTTAAGTAAAGCTTATGTGTCATCTTTGTTGATAATCCACCTTCCTTCAACATAAACTGCTTTGCTGAAATACTTGTCATTGTACTTTTTTTTGGATGAGGTAGAGTTAACTAATTTTGTGCCTGTACCAGCAGGGAAGCGGAGTATCATTTCAGGTGGAATAATTTTTGCATAGAATTATTTATAGTTTGTGCAGGCAGAAAAGTAGAGCATAGGATATATCTAGGATGCATAAACATAGTCTCACTTGTCTTTTTCTTTTTTGTTCCATCTCTGTAGTTTCTTTGGGGAAGAAAAGCTTAAGATGGCAGGCAAAGGAAGTAACACAGACTGCATGTCATGCAGTGTACTGAACTGGGAGCAGGTCAGTCGCCTGCATGAAGTTCTTACAGAGGTGGTTCCGATCCATGGACGAGGTAACTTCCCAACACTGAAGATAACCCTGAAGGACATTGTTCAGACTGTTCGGAGTAGGCTGAGCGAAGCAGGCATTGTGGTACATGATGTCCGTTTGAATGGCTCTGCAGCTGGTCATGTCCTGGTTAAGGATAATGGGCTGGGATGCAAAGACCTGGATCTCATTTTTCAAGTTTCTCTTCCAAGTGAGGCGAAGTTTCAGTTAGTTCGAGATGTGGTGTTGCGTTCCCTCTTGAATTTCTTGCCAGAGGGTGTAAGCAAGCTAAAAATCAGTCCAGTAACACTGAAGGAAGCCTACATCCAGAAGCTAGTCAAAGTGTACACCGAGTCTGATCGCTGGAGCTTGATATCACTTTCCAACAAACATGGCAGAAATGTGGAGCTGAAGTTTGTAGACTGTATACGGCGACAGTTTGAGTTCAGTGTGGACTCCTTCCAAATCATACTGGACTCCCTGCTCTTTTACTATGACTACACGGAAACTCCCATGTCGGAGCACTTCCATCCAACTGTGATTGGAGAGAGCATGTATGGAGACTTTGAAGCAGCTTTTGATCACCTCCAGAACAAACTGATAGCTACCAAAAATCCCGAAGAGATCCGAGGTGGGGGGCTTCTGAAGTATAGTAACCTCTTGGTACGAGACTTCAGGCCTATGGATAAGGATGAGATCAAAACGCTGGAGCGCTATATGTGCTCCCGATTCTTCATAGACTTCCCAGACATCCTGGATCAGCAGCGCAAACTAGAGACCTACCTCCAGAACCACTTCTCCAAAGAAGAGAGGAGCAAATATGACTACCTCATGATTCTTCGCAGGGTGGTGAAGGAGAGCACGGTCTGTCTCATGGGACATGAGCGAAGGCAGACTCTCAACTTGATTTCTCTGCTTGCACTCAAAGTACTGGCAGAACAAAACATCATCCCTAATGCCACCAATGTTACCTGTTACTACCAGCCAGCACCTTATGTTAGTGATGTTAACTTCAGCAACTACTACCTTGCAAATGCTCCTGTGCTGTACAGCCAGTCCTACCCCACTTGGTTGCCTTGCAATTGATCGTTTCACTTCAGTGTTGAGTGGAGGCTACTGAAGGCCAAGATGCTGAGTGTGTGTGTATATATAGAGAACTAATAACTGTCAGTTGGCGGTTTTCTAATGGAAACACGACTGCATTGGACTGTCCATTTCCTGGTGTGCAGTAGGAATATGGAACCAGACGACCTGCTATGAACCTTTCAGTAAATATCTAACAAATGCCAAGAAGCCTTATTACCTCTTCATTAGCAGAAGAGAACCAGCAGCCAAATGTTAAGGAGAGTGGTTACAGGACTGTCTACTAGTTCTGGAAGTGGCTAGTAATGTGTAAGTGGAATATTCAATGAACTGAGTTAGTTAGTAGAGGAAAGTGTCTTGAGCTCAGCAGAAGGCACTCCTGAAATAGCAGCAAAACGCTTTCTATTGCCTAACCTCAATACACTTCCTCCATTTGTGTTCTGGCCAGCTTTCTATTGAACTAATTGTGCAAGAGTAGGCTTGTCATGCTTGGGTTGTTTCTACTTTCTGGCTGTGTAGAACTGATAACTGTATGGATACTGTCTGGCTTGTAGAGGGCCTAAATATTGTTTCCTGTAGTACCTAGGGATTTATGGTCCTGCCTCAAGATTAATAATATCTTGGAAGCTGAAGATGGATTAGTAAGTCTATCTCTAAAGCAAAACTGGATAAATTTTTCTTGAGTACAAAAATGTGGAAGGTGGCATCTCTAAATATGCACCAAAACATGATCTAAAACTTGTCAAAAGTCCTTGAAATAAGGAATTAAAGCCTTAAATGGAACTGGAACCAGTTTGAGTAGTTTGGATGGAAAGACAAGTTCAGGCTCAAGGTAAAGCTTTTCTGTCTCCCTCTTTCAAAATTTTTGGCACAGCTGGAAAGTAGTGCAGCGCTTACTGAGGTTTAGCCCAACATTCTTCCTCACAGGTACACAGCAAGCAAAAAAACCCCACACCTCCATTTCCACCCCCCCCTGCAAACCACTGTAAGTTGCAGGATGATGTGCACTCCTGACACAGTATAAATTCCTTAAGTGCCTCCTAAAACCAATTTATTCTTGTACAACTTCAGGCAGGTCCTGAAGGCTTGTCTTTCTGACACCACTTAGTGTTGAGTTTACTAATCTATCACTGTCACCTGGTCACTATATGGGATGGTATTTTGAGTGGTTAGAGGCAAATTCTTCCTCTTTACTGGTCTTAACCCTCACTTGGAAGAGGTATCTAAATCCTAAGCAGAGGTCTCCACACAAAAACTCCATATGGTGAAAGGCTGGTTTTGGAATAGTCCCTGGAGGAGTGTGGATTCCCTTGGGGGTGTAGGGGGCTGAACTTCCTGAAGGGTATATGCTGAATTTGCTGCTTTGAAATTTCCTGTGCCTTAAAAGGAAGGTTAAAGATTCCTCAGTTCTGTATATAGCAGCACTAATGTATTATCTGGATGATTTTCACTGAATTGCAATAGTAAAATACATACAGCAAATGATATTGAGTTTCCTTTGTTTAACCAGAGAAGCAGACTAGAAAGGCAGATCCTAGAACTATTTAATATGTACTGATGCAATACTTAAGAATACTTGTTCACTAAACCTTTTTATGACTTCTCGCTGTCTCTGCAAGCTTGAGACCAAAGTGACTAGTCAAACATGATTTAAGTGTAGAAGGTAAAGCAGGTAAAACACCAATGTATGGTTGCTGTTCAAGGTGAAAAATGGTAGCAGTACAGCACTTAACTGGCTTTATAAAGCCTGACTGTTCCTCATAGGACCAAAAACTTGTAGTTAAACTGCAGGTTCTTCTCACTTGTCGTAACTACATCATAAAGACTGCTCAGTAGAGCACTGAGGCTACTCTTTTGTTTAGACTTCATTTAGCTTAGGAAGGCAGGGAGGGATACAATCTGGAAAGCAGACTGTTGCTAAGCATGCTTTAGCTTAAATTTTTTTGAACAGTCTTGTAAGCAGCTTCAGTAGCAAATAGACAAATAATTCGGTGTCTTCTGTTATGCTTTTCTCATTAAAGGTTTCCTGAGTAGTCAGCCAAAGTAGCTAAACTTGAAAGTGAACCCAGCCTTTTTTATTAACTGTGGTTTGGACTTGATGTAACTTACAGACAAGGCACCTCTCACCCAAGACTTTGTCTATTTGGAAGGCTTTATAAAAACTACTGTGCTGCCAGCGTTGTCATGGGTGTTAAACTTAGTGTGGGCTTACTGCTGGAATGCAAACCTAGGTGTGATTAACTTCTGCATGCAAGGTAATACTTGCCTTAGTATAGAATGTCACTAGAAAGAAGGAAGCCTTTTGCTTAGGAGATTGTAACTGCTGTCATCTGTTCAATAGCTGTTTTCAAAGTCAGCTTAAGTTATACCTATTGCAGAAGTAAACTAATGTCTAGAGGGATGAGCTTGAGTTGCATATCAAATAGCTTAGACTTGTGTATCTGTCTTGTGTGTTCTCATGGCTGACCTTTAGAAACTGTCCCTGTGCATCAGCTTGTGTGGGAGAAGTGGTCACATGCTCAGAAGGAGTCCTCAAAAGCTTGAAACACCAGACATGTTTTACTGGTCTTTGGGTGTCTTGGCTGCTGAACGTCATGCTAGGTGCATCTGTTGGAAAAGGAAGTGTTGGGAAAAAGGTTCTAATGGATTCATACTGAGGTAGGGACGTGGTAGATTTAAGCCTCATGACATAAATATTGTGCTTTTGCCTATAACTTGTTGCTGAGGCCTCTAATGAAGCTTTCTGTTGCATGACTGCTCTTAATAGCTGATTTGCTGGGTTTAAGCTCTGTGAAACTGCTGTGTTCCGTGCCTGGCCCTGAAGTTGCTTTGGTCTATTAGAAATACTGATACTTTGCAGCCTTGATGCTGGATGTTAAGCTCTTGAATAGTTAATCAGCATGCTGAAGCTGGGCACTACCTCCTGCGCTGGCCCTGCTGTGTAAGGGATTGCTGTGACAGTGTTTGTTTTACTGCCTTCAAATAATCCTGGCCTGGCAGGCAGAGCCAGAACACTTGGTAGCTTTTCATTGCTGTTTTGCAAGCAGTCTACCCTCTTCTGTTTCAAGTTGCCCTAGCAGCCTGATGTTGTATGTGGCAGTGGCTTAATTTTGGTGTATACTAGATGGATCAAGTTCAGGTTTATAGTGGCCCCTGTGGCAAGGAGGACGAGTGCTAGGTAAAAGTTAATAGTAATGACCCAAGTCTAAGCTGTCTGCTGGATTCAGTCTCCCTTCAGTACTTAATGATGCCTCTGCAAACTTGCTCTACCCTCTGTTGCTCACTTGTGTGTCAAGTGGAGGTTGGAGAAAGGGTAATGGTCTGAAGTAGTCTAACACATTCCCTCTGGGTGGTGGCATAAAAATAAAGGTGTAGTAACACTAGACTGCAAGCCTTATGTCAGTGCATTATTCTTCAGGATTAGGTTTCTAGTAAGCTAGTGTGTGTGGTTTAAAATAGCTCTTTTCTTGTAGTTTAAAATGCTCCTAGTCTGAGATTAAGCATCTGTTGTTATTTATTGCCAAGTCCCCCTTGATTTACAGTTTATTGTTGACTTCCTCTTTATAAGAGATTTATTTTATAAAGATGCTACCAAGGAGATCTAGTAGTAGAATGGGATTAAGTCACGGTTGTAAAATCTGTATGCTGATACATGGTTACTGAAAAGCTATAAGGTAAAGCATACTTCATGCTCTTAGCTCAGGATTCAACTGGTGCTGTGTTTGTCCTCCCCTAGTTCAGTCAATTGTGATGCTGGAGGTTGAAGGCTACCACTTGCTTTTGAGTAACCATTTTTCAAAAGATCCTCACTTTAACATTAATACCTTGTCCCCAAAGCAGTAGGTAGTACTTCAATTTAGTTTAAATATCAAAAGCTTTTTACTGAAACTTAGACCTGTTATTTTGGGATTGAGTTCTGGGCTTAAGTATTTAGTATGTTTTGTGCCTAGGCTTTGTGGGTTTCTGATCACTAGAATAACTAATGTTGGTTGTAAGCTCTGCTTACCACTTTACAAGTACTTGGGAAAAGGCTGTTTATCTTAACTTGGACAAATTGCTGTCAGTGTTCTGATGGTACCTGTTTACCATCCCCCTCAGTCAACCCATTCAGCCTGTAGAAGAATAAGCAATAAGTTGGTCTAACTTGAGCATTGTGAGAGACAGATGGATAGTAATGCTTCTAGCCTTTGCATTTAAGTCTTACTCAACTATTTGTTAAATATGGTGAAAGCATATTTCAAATGATCTTTAATTTAAACGAAACTAGTAGTAAGGTGGGATGCTGGGCTATGGTTGCAGAAGGTTTTGGGGGAAATGATGGAGCACTCTGGGTTTTTTCCTCACAGGTGTTGGAAGAGGCCTCTCACCAAAGTGTCTGACTTGGGCTTGTCTCTTTCTGAATAAAATTGCACTTTCTGTTAAATCTTAAAATTCTTTTTTCTGTGTTTATCTCTTTATATTATTTTTACTATTAAAAGAAGTCAGCTGTTGGAAAATCTCTTACCTCTTTGGAAGAAGTGATTTTTTTTTTTAAATTTAAGTTGGCAAAACAAGGTACTAGAAATATTTGGATTTGTGATGAGCCCAAATGTGAGATTGGTTACAGTAATTTTGTCTACTGTTCTGCACTGTGGTGTTCACTTGTCATTCTTGGAAGCTGGGATTTGGACCTTAATGATTCTGCATTTCTTGCGCAAATAAACTATGCTAAACATTGTTTGCCTTGAGTAATTCTTGCATCTAAATAGTGCAAAGTATTTGTGGCGCTTATTGCCAGAGTGTGTAGATGCAGTGGGGAGGATAGGGTGCACAGTAATGCTTGGTTTTAGATGTTTGTAGTGTACACTTCTTTCTTCATGAATGTGCACATCGGCTTAGTGAAGATTAGTCAGTTAAGTGAGAAATAATCTTTCATTTACATTAGTGACAGTTTCTAGAGAACTGTGCTTGCCCTCTCTGATCCTTATCTGGTCTCGAGTTTAAAATGCATTGAGGCACAGTTCTAGACCAGTTAGGTAGCGTCTGGTCTGAGCTAGAGCCTGCCCGTTTGTTCTGTGATGCACTCCAGTTTATATGCTACTCCAAGGCAGAGGCCCCTGCAAGACCAATCTTGGCTCCTTGGCTCATGAGTTTTTATGAGCCAAGGAGGTAAGATTAAAGTCAGCAGTTGTTCAAGTTATTTGCAGGTCGAAAGTCTTCATGCTTTCCCTGTGTCCTAAAAGCCAATGATCAATGGTGGTTGAACAGGTCAAAGTTAAATAAAAGCTAGGGGCATGTGGCAGTCTACTCACTGCTCCTCCTGCTCTAGGATCTAAAGTAAATGGACTGTGAAAAGTGCAATTCCTTCCAATTCCCTCCAGAGCTCAGATAAGCTTTAGCCTCTCAGTTAAGTAATGCTGGAGAAATTCCAGCCTTCAGGACCTTGCAACACTTGCAGTGGAAACTTTTGTGGAGATTAGCCCAGTCTGCATGATCCAATGGAAGTAATTATGAAGCTTGTGTAGTCCTTTCTCAAGGTGTAATTACTTCCCTCTGAACTTAAATGGAGAACTGATAACGTAGCTGGGCACCCTAAGTCATCTGCTTGTCACCTGGAACTCCCTGGGTTTATCTCATCAGAGCTTTGGAGTTAATTTGGGTAAAACCCTTATGTTTCTAGAATACCAAACTTAGCTTTGCAGGGTCAGATACTGAAACAGCAAGATACCTATGCTTAAGCAAGTGGTGATACATATTCTTTCAGTTCCATAAGGAACTTGCGTAACAAAAATTGAGAGGAACTAAAGAAAGATGTTCTTGCTCTGTTGCATCAATAGTGAAAATACAAGTGTCCTGTTCCTTTGAACTGCTTAGAACCCAGCTGTATCCATGCTGTGCAAGAGAAGCTAAGTCTTGTGATGAGGAAGTGAGAGGAATTAGGCAAATGGCTCTAAATTGTTGTCCATGTTCTGGAAGATGCACCCAGTTTCATCCTTCTGTGATGGTACGTGGAATATTTGAAGTTTTTGAAATCAAGAGTATTCAACATGCCCTTGCAGAGACAGAATAGATGCTCCTGTGGGAGAAAAAAAGATTTTCTTTGCATGCCTCTTTTTTGAATGTTGCTTCATGTTTACTGCACAAAAACCTCAAGTTGCCATTTTTAGCGGTAAGAGGGTTTGGGTTTATACAGTGACTTGAAGCTGTATCAAAGGGTGTAATATGTCACTTGAGCATGGGTGTGAGACAGTGGTCAGGTTTTGCTGCAGTAGCAGCACTGGCATCTGTTCTGCTTCGTATCAAGAAAAAGATGAGCTTCCTGTCCTAGAGGCGAGACTGCCTGGCAAGGGGAGTAGTTGACTTGCCAAATCTTAGTAATTTTCCTAGTAGGAAAGAGTTGAGTCATGCTGGAAAAAGAGCCTGTTGCCAAGAAGAGTGTGCAAAGCAGCTACTGGATCTTAAACTGGTAGTTAATATGGATGTTAAGGAAAACTATACTACCTCCAGTGTTATCGTATTGATTCTTGACTCAGAGGTTTAGTAAACCAGCAGGAAACAGTTGCCTAGGCTGGCTGATCCTGCAAAAAGCTGTGCTGAGTCTTTAGCACTGCTAAGTGGAGCAGAGGACAGTCCATGCCACGTCACTGTTCAGAGAATGGAGAAGTGCAAACTCTTGGAGAGGTTGAGCCAAGACAAGAGTACAAGGAAGCTGGCCAGTTTCGTCTAATCTGTGGTGATAACCCTCTTTATCCCTGGTAAACCCCTATAGCTAATAGCTAGCTTGCTTGCTTCAGTAGACTCCCAACAAACATCCGAGGGAAATAATCTGTCTCTATGTACTCCTAGCAGGTAAGTGAAGATTTGGTGCTATAGAGGTGGTTTTGCTGTCAAAGCTGCAACATTTCCATTTTGATGTTGTGTGGTTGATAGTGGTTTGTGTTTTAGCATGTGAATGACATCACCGGACAGTTCACATGCCCTTGTACCCCTGAAATGTAGGTTAACTTCATTCCACCTGCTCATGCATCAAATCTGCTTTAGCACACGTTGAAACTTGGGCTACTCAGGGCTTATACAAATTTCACCTCAAGCGAAGGGAAAATAGTCTCTTCTGCAAGGGAATGATTGGAGTGTGAGGCTTCTGATTCAGTCACTGTCCTCATGCAGCAAGATAAGTCTTCTGAGCATGCTGGTTGTGGGGCACATGAATTTCACTTATAAGCTGGTCCCTTTCTGGATGATGTTCTTGCTTTAGAATTCACAATCCACCTGTAACAACTCCCTTCTCCACCCCCTCTATGGCTTATCTGAATAACTTACTCTGAGAGCTGTATCTCAGTGTACCGCCTAGAAACTTATTCAATCTTGCCTTAAAAGTTCTCAGTAATGGCAATTGAGTGTGTACTTGGAGAACCTCTTGTAGTGTTTGGTTGTGGTCATTACAGTGAAATTTAATTTGCCTTTCCACACTGGTCTTTGAACATCATCTTTGACCTGTGGGTTGCTGCATACTTATCAACAGGGCTGAAAAGTCCCAGGCTGTCCCATGCTCTCCACTAATCCCTTCAACTCTTGGATGAACTGGGGAAAAGGACCTCTTGGAGCTGTATATTGGATTCAGAAGCTGAAAGCCTTTTCTTCTGGAACTTTGTGATTCCTTCACATCTCATGAACCATCCCCAGTTGCTAGCCCAGTGTTCTACATACCACAGATAATTAGTGGTAATATTGCTTCTCAACCTCTCGATATTTGTGTTCACAAACTGTGCCTGCCCTTTTTACCATGGTGGTGTGGCATACCAAGTGCTTGTGCAGAGTCAGTTATTTGTAGTGATTTCAAAGTCCATGTGCTTGCTTCTTGAGGCAGCCTCTCCCATCTGGTACCGACAACATCTGTGCTCCTTGTTTCCAGATGTGTTTGATGATATTAGAAAAACATTTTTGCTGAATCCTGTCAGTAAATAGTCAAAATGTTGATGGATAGTGTAACTCATCATCTTCATTATTTGATGCCTTAAGTGTTGTGTAGTGCCTGCAGATAACAGAAGTGCTCAGTTGTAGTGTTCTTCAATACTGAAGGGTACACAAGGTTGTTGTGGGCATTTTGAAACCTGCATCTGGTTTAAAGCCAGTGTTGTCACAAAGGTATTGGACGCGGGTTATTTTGGGAGTATGTTTTTCTTCTGTAAATATAGGGTAGAGAACAAGTAAAGCTTATATTCTATCACTGCTTATCTGCAGTTCCTCAGTCCTTTCCTCCATACTTTCACATCTAAAGCAGAGCAAGGGCAAGTGCACTTGGGGCATGAGTTCACAACATGACCAAAGTGAAGAGCTCTGTGTTTCTCCTCTCTCCATCACGTCTGTTAGTCATCACAATTACCTGCCTCTCTGTTTTACTGCTCATGTGGGGCTCCCCAAAATGTTGTGTAGCCCTGAGTAATTGCTAGGACTGATGTACCTCTCTAGACCTCAGGAGTTCCCTTCCACTTTCTCTTCCTGGGTAGCTTTTCTAAAGATGGGGGGAAGGTTGTTTTTGGGGAGAGCACCTGCTGTCAATCCCACCACCCAAATTCCCTCTGACACCAGTGTGAGTTCATCAGATGCTGTGAGGGATTTGCTAGCAACCTGGCAGACCCCAGCAGCTACAGCTCCTGTGTTCCAGCTGTCCAGCTTCACTGGAGTATGCATCTGCAGCCCTGTTTGATCAGTGGGACCAGCACATGTGGATGGGGCTCAGCCTCTGGCAGCAAATTCATTGAATTATTCCAGAGAAATGCTGCTCGTATAAAAACGGCGTTTGTTTTGGAACAGATGCAACCTTGAATATGGAGTGATAGTCCAGCTAAGTACATCCATGCTTCACATTGGTGGTTAGCCTCCTTCCTTGCAGGACTTCTCTGACAGAAGGAGGATACCTATTTACTACCATTTCCCAGCCCAGCACGTGAGCCCTGAGGAGGCCAGCAGCACACTTAGGTAACAGGGCATTGCTAGCAAGACCAGGAGGAGTAATTCTGGAAGCACTGCCTATTGATGGGGTGGGAGGTTGAAGGAGTGGTGGACGGTACTGGGACATTTCCAAAACTGATGCAGGTGTTTAAAAAAACCACGCAGATGAAGTGTGGAACTGCAGTTGTGAAGTAGAGGTGTACCATCTTCTCACAGGCTCACCTGACTTAAAACTGCAGCAGTGTGTCAGTAGAACTTGCAGGGGAGCTGTGTTATGCCCACAATTATTACGCTCTATATGTGGAATTTGTAACTTCTTGCAGTACTCAATTGCAATATAAAGTCATGAGGGTAAACTTGCTGTTCTATTATCGTGTGTTACATGCATGGCTCCCCTCAGCAGCTATGGGGTAAACCCTGACCTTTGCTATTCTCAGCCAGGATTTGTGCCTAGTTAGAAAGAAAAGATTGCTGTATGTGTATAACTGCAACTACGGTGAGGAGTTTCTGTTGACAAGAACTTGGATTTTTGTTTTAATTGAAGACCTGGTTGAAAATGTGGATTTCATTAAAAAAAGGGGAATTTCTTTCATAAATAAGAATTCATTAACTAGCAATGTGATATTTGACAGAAGTCATTTTTTATCA
Source organism: Chloroceryle amazona (assembly GCA_027560015.1). Lineage (NCBI taxonomy): Eukaryota > Metazoa > Chordata > Aves > Coraciiformes > Cerylidae > Chloroceryle > Chloroceryle amazona. Next base: position 3,641 of record JANHFX010014436.1, on the reverse strand, counting down.
ACTTGAGCTGTACAGCTGTTTGTGAAGTTACGACTTTTACTTCTGGAACAGCAGCTTTTACTTTGAAGGTGCTTACTCTCTGACTATTGATTTTACTTACTGCTCCTAAAGATTAGGTGAGTAGTGAAAAGGCCTCCAGTTCATCTCAGGGATCCTTTGACAGACTCGCAGTGTTATAAGACCAGACAGTTTATGTCCACTGCTGACAAAACCTTCAGGCCCCAGATTTCATGGAAAAGTAGTAGTAGTAGTTGTTGTAGTGGTGGTGTCATAATGCATTTTACTGGCCTGTACTTGCAAAAGAGAAAAACTACAGAAAAAGCAATTTAAACTTACTCTCTCTATGATGATTGTACTTCAGGCTGTTTCAGGCATGCTTGATAGATTACAGAGTGTTTCATTCCAAAGAGGTACCATCTCAGAGGAGTCTGTTCATTGCTATATATATTACATTGTAATATATCATAAATAGTCTGCTGTGTAATAACACTGGCTCATGGAACTTTCTGAAACAGTCTGACCTAAATGGCTAAATTTTATACCTATCAAGTGACACTACTTTTAAAAATGACATCAGAGGACTGAGAAACCTGCAGGAAGCTATTTAAGGTTGGGGTGGCTGGAGCTATCTGGAAGCTGGTGACTGGTGGTGCCCACTCTGCGTCTTGAGGAGAGCATGTCTGTGCGTGGGCCATTTCAGGGGGGGACCCCAGAGTGCTGCTGGCTACCGAACAGCAGCACAGGGCCCTTCCATCTCGTGCTGGATTCACTGCAGGATGATGTGAATTAAGTGGCGAGTTAAATCTTACCTCCAAATGATGTGAATTAAGTGGCAAGTTAAACCTTACCTCGAAATTTAATTGGGCTCCATAGCAACCTCACATACTTTTTTAAATTTATTTTTCCAGTGGTTTAATTTCCTTTTTATTTCCGTAGCGATGGATTCTTCAGAATCCAGACATGCCGGAGTCCTGGCAGATTACCTAGACTTTAACCCACTCTTCACTCACACAGTTATCAAAGAACTCAAGCACTGAGAAAATAAGGTGTAAATATTATAGAAATGTTGTAAACAAACATTTAAAGACCTGATTTTAATGTTCAGAGGACCCTTATAACTGAAAATATTTTAAGAGCTAAAAATCTTACTTTTATTATATAGTTGCCATTTTATTTTTTCTTTGGGCAGGTGCCCATTGTAGCCTGTCTCCCAGATATCATTTGGAGGTTCCTGTCCTAGGTGATAAGGACAGCAAAATGTAGGTATGACTTATTTAGGCTAATGTCTTACTTCTTACATTGCAGAGTAAAGATAACTTTTCCTTTAAAAAGTCATGGTGAAATATTACATAGCCACAGCTCACAACAATATTTTTCTTTCTCATAAAAATCATTTATATGAATTCTTTTCTGAAAAAAAAAAAGACACACTGGAGCAAGCTTAGAGGTTTATTTTGGCTGAGGGCTCCTGATGTATGGCCGCCTAAAATAAGTTGCTTATAACACTTCATGCAGTGTTGTGTCCTGTGCCTGGGGAGGTTACTGTGAGACGAGGCAGCCTGTGGTGCTGGTGCCTGGCTGAAAAATCTGTCTGGTGCTTTTTTGCTTGTTGACACTTTGGGTTCGGATTAGCTGGGGTCTGAACTCAGCCTCCAGTTAATCTTGACAGTATTGCTTCTGGTGGGACTGGTGCACCAGGCATTGGCTGAGGTTAATGGGTCCTAAGGTTTGGGGAAGAGAAAGGCTGCTGTTTGTTGTGCCAGGTGTACCAGAACAAGCTGTTAGAATGTGACTTGTTGGGAGTGGATTTTGGAAACCTTTGTTCAACCCTGTCCTCTTTCCTGATGAGCTGTGAGATCACTGGGCTCTAAAAATGCCCATGTCTCTCCAGCAGCTATGAAGAAATCCTGGAGTGACTGGCTCAGATACCTACACCACAGACAACTGTAAAGGGTCAAGAAGGGTCTTAGCCCAAACTGCTAGGAATCAGACAAAAAACCCAGGAATTTTCTTCCAAGCCCACTGGAGGCATTTCCCTTTCCTGTGACTCTGTTTTTCTGACGATGACATGGGTCTGTTCTTAAAGGTTGCTTGAATCTCCTTCTCCTCTCTGTGTCAAGCCAGCATTGTGTTAGCAATTCTTCTAGCCAAAGTTCTGCAGGGAGCAGGGTGGAGACATCTCCTGCAGGGAAGAGAAGTCTTTGCATCATCTGTCTTCCACTCTCCCCTAAAGTTGAGTGACCCACTTGTCTCGGCTTTTGTTTTTTCCATGTCTCTGCATGTGCCAGGAAGCCCTGCTGCTATGACAGGAGCAGATGGTTCAGGGGAAAATCTGACTCGGAAACCAGAGCTTTATTGAAGAGTGATTCACATCTTTTGAGCATGTTTAACCCATGCTTTTAACCATTTTTCTCCAATTATCTTTGGCCCACAGTTGACTGAAGTCATTGTCAGCCCTCTGGACTTTAAGGACTCCCGTTTCCAAGAGAAAATGACTCCAGAATGACTCCAAAACATTTAGGAGCTAGCAGCAGAAAACCAGTGCTGAGAAGCAACTGGTGACCATACAGATGAGACTGGTTCAGCCAGGAGAGGTTTAGGGGTCTGCAACCTGGTGTTGGACTATCCAAGAGATAGCCTTCAGGACATGAAGCAGGATCTTCCTACTCATGTTTTGATATATTGTGTTATGTCTCCAAAAGCCTAATATCTTAACAGGAGGAAATTCTGAGTAAGACAAATATGAAAAAATCTTTGTGGAGAAAAAATTCCCCAACATTTTTGAATGGGGAAAGTTCATTAGGAATAATACAGTAGATAGCCAAAGAGCTGTATTTCCATGTTGAAGAGAGACAATAGCTGTAGCTAAAAGCCATCGTACTGAACTACAACGAAGGAGTTGGCTGGAGGGCATTCCAGTCTGATGATATTAAAGTTAAATTTTGAAATACTGGGTAAATTCCAGGAGAATAAAAATATGTGGCCTCTATTCTGATGTTGTAAGAGGGAATCTAGGAGGAATCACATAAACCTGATGCCACTTTCACAGTGTAGTAGAAGAAATGCTTTCTACGTATGTGGGAGTGGTCCTGCTGTGTGAACCGGAACAGTTCAGTAAATCCACCCCAATCTGAGATTATACTCTGCATGCAGATGACAACAAGAAACCTGGTGTTAGCTCTGAGAACTCTTCCATAGCCTTGCATGGCTGTAGGGCTTCCCCCAGAGTAGCCCACTCCACACTTACTCCTGTCCCATTTAGTAGCAGCAATTACGGTACACCCAATATCAGACCAGTCTCAGCGCATGGTGTATGGTGCATCTGCCGAGCATAAAGCAACTTTTTGCTTTTTTAAAGCCAATTTAAAGGGACCTTCATGAAGACAAAAGTAACTTTTCTTTGACAATCCTTTAATAGGACAATAGGAAACCTCAGGAAACCAGCCTCTCTGTCTTCATGAAATAGAGTCTTTTATGGATGTCCTCACCCTACCCACCAGAAGCCACCCTGATGGACACTACTGAATGAAAGTCTTTCAGATGGACCCTCCCAAATGAAAAGGCGACATCTGACGACCCTCACAGGTGTCTTGATGGAGGCCAGACTTTCACATGCGAATGGTGGTGCAGTATTTACTGCC
>JANHFX010014435.1:0-16828 GCA_027560015.1 Chloroceryle amazona | reverse complement strand
CCCTCCGGTGTTCCATTGGGTGTAGGCAAGCTGATCACCATCATATCTGTCCAATGGAAGTCAGATGGAAGGCAAGCTCAAACATTGTTGTTAGAGTATTTAGTACCTCAGAGACCTAAATTTCTGTTCTTTTAGGTGGAACACTCCAGAAGGTCAGTGGAAGGTGTCAGCCTTATGCGCTCCCCACATCCACCACTTGGTCCAAGAAATCATTACAGTCTCCATCCTTTAGTGCCTGGAGATCCATCTGGTCACTCACAACTGGTGAGTCTCACATGTTCTGTATGCTGTCATGTGAGCACACGCATCTAAAAGTGTGCATGTACAGCTTTGGCATCTGTGCTTAGTCTGGAGCATTGACTGCCCCGAATGTTCCAGATTAGGGCCTCATCCTTCATCCCTGGAGGCTGATTTCCAGTTTGCAGGATTGTGTCATTAAAGAGAAATCTTGAGAGCTGATGCCACAGGAATGGCACATCGGAACCAAGAAAAAAAAATAGCTTTGCTTTGTGATAAATCTGCTTTAATCTTTCCCTTTTATCTGCCCTATCACCCCATTTTAGGCCGGTACCAGTATGTTGGGTATTGTCAGTGAAAAGTGTGGCTGTAGGGAAGTTTACACGTCCTGTCAAATGCTGAAAGCCATGGAGGTCTTGTAGAAAACAGAGTTGAAGGGGTGCAGTAAAACTAAAGCTCATTCCAGAAGGCCATGCTTTGGAGCTCTGGCTCAGAAGCCTCTTAGTGTCCATTAACAGGCAGAAGAGGAACATTATTATACTCTTGAGACATAACGATACTACAGTCTAAGATCAAAGGTCAAATACATAATTCATTTTTAACTGGTTCTCCATTTCAATAATAATAATGGGTGCAGACTGAAGAGGGCCTTTTAGCCCTGAATGATGCTCTCCTCCCCATACAGAGGGCACCCGGACCTGTCGTTGGCCATAATGGTGGACATCCTTCTCATCAATACCGATCCAAGGAGCCTGCTTCTTCTAAGATGGTAGGTTAACTCAGTTAAACAGGTGTTTCAGGTTTTGGTATTCTGAAGGGTATACAAGGAAAAGATTAAATAAAAAAAGTCAGAAAAATGTTGAGTACTGAACAAAAATAGACATGCTTTTGTCATGCATTTTGTCAGCGTCCACGTGCTGAAGTCACCAAAACACAACACACTGCTGCAGTTTCTATAGAGAGTTCACGATGTTTCCGTCAAGGCTGAACAGGGAAGATACAGCAGCAAAACCTCTGTTTATGGCCAAGAGTTTAGATGCTTCAGTTTTTGGATGCTCAATTAGTGATGACTAAAGGGGTCTGGTTCTTCAGAGGCAGACCAGAAAATTTCATTTCCTGAAGGTACCTGAGAACCACTCATCACTTCCAAATAGCTTGATCAGTGCTGTTGATTTTTCTTTATGATGCTACTCTGTGCTGGAAACTATATGCTGAGTTTTTTGTAGCTGTTTTCTTTTTCCTTCTCTAGACATCCTGGCGACCAAATACAGCTCCAGGGAATATGCAGCACCCACTTCGCCTCCAGCCGCTTCGCTGCTGTGCTGCAGCAGGGTCTGTACCAAAGACTTCCAGCTCTAAACAGAAGTGCCATGCACTTGAACGTGATCGGCAGTTTGCCACTGGGGTGAGGACATATTTAATTCTTAAAATAATTTTAGGGACAGCTTTGTAATGCTGCTTTAAATACCATAGTTCCCAGAACTACATACTGCAGGCAGAATGCCTTCCAAATGGTTATCAGCTTTTATTTGAACACTCCTTTTTAATGATCTCTTAATTTTCAAGACATTGTATGACTCAGCTAATGCAGAGTTCTTGAAAAATGTGGTGACTTTTATACTATAAAAATTTCTCTGTCTGTTATGTAGAGAGGCAGCCACATGCTTAACACCACTAACTTAGGAATATTTTCACAGTCTTACAAGTTTTCATCTTCATCTACAGCTTCAAAGGAACAAAAAACTCTCTTCTTTTTTTTTACTATTCCTCCTACTAAATCACAGTAGCAGGTTCAGAGAATGAGAGTGTTTTGGAGTAGCCAAACATGATCTTGATATGTATGCAGCTACTTTCAGTTGAGATTTGGACTTGTCTTCTGTTCTAGAAAAACATTATGTGACAGGCTTTGTGTTAGGAGTTCTATGGGACCGGAGGATTTTGGAATGGGTCTGTGACTTGATACCACTGACTGGCAGAGACTGTGTGAATAGCTTCCTTCTGCTGGGTACTTGCTCTCTTGTGATAAGAACTCTGCATGGTTATGAGTAGTACATGGTTTACAATGTTGTATATGTCTATGAGGTGACATTTTCAAGCAGCCTGCCTGTTGCTTTGCAAGTTAAAAGAAAGGGGTTTAGCACAGAAAGGTTTTCATTGCAAGTGTCCTGGTTTGGGTGAAAACAGGACTAATTCTGTTCAGTGATTTTACTTTTCAGTTCAGTACTTCTAATTAAAGCTTGAAGTGAAGGAATTGTTCTAGAAGTATGTCTGATACCAAATGTAAAGAGCCCATGTTTTGTTCAATGTGCTCAGTGGCTACTTTTGCATAACCTGTTTAACCTGGCTAAAATGTTTTTACAGGGGGAAAGGAGTGGGTTAAGACTTCTGAATTCAATGGAATATGTGACGGGTAGATCCCCCTATCAGCTTCCCGTCATCAACAGTGATGTGATACCAGTGCCACCTCCCCCCCAGCAAAAGGGAGACAAGAGCGTAACTGCAGCAAGAACTGGGATGCCCAGAGGGCGACGATTTCGTCCCACCACGGCACCAAATGACGCAGAGCAGCCTTTAATGAAGGCAAGTCTGTCTTAAAAGTCTGTATCTTATCTGTAAATAAGGTCTGTCTTAAAAGACTGGAAGCCTCACGTGTACGCTGCACATACCTGATCTTTGTGTTCACCTTGTGTCAGAGCTGGAAGCCAAATGAATTTTTTTGTGTACCTCCTGCTGCAGAATTCTGGAGGATTCCCTAAGCCCTCGTTACGCAGCAATGCATTTGTGACCATGGTCTTTCTAGGAAAAAGTGTGCATTTGTCTCATGATGACACTGATTACAGAGATGAAATCAAAGTCTATCAGCAGCATTGTGGAGGAGAAAACCTTTGTGTCTACAAAGGCAAGCTGCTGGAAGGAGGTAAGGATGGAAGAGTCATAAGAGTTCATGCTGAGTCTGGCAACATCTTTCTTTTTTTGGCTTAAAGTTGATGTGATATCAAAAATGATTTAAGCTGATCTCAGTCAGGATATGTGCATTCAGGGATTTTTCTACCATCTGCCTCCACTAAATCTGGATCTAATGTTTCATGATTGACAGGGAGGTTACAGTGACATTTGCAAATTATGGTAGAAGGAATTCAGAGAACTGCTATAGCAAAATGCTGTAGCTTAGATTAATTTAGTATAGAGAAGTATGGTTAGTAAAGTAATTGTAGCAGTAAACTATGGATTAAGGGAGTGTAACCCAGTTCCCCTGACATGGAGCTAGGCAGCAGCCTCAGTGCCCTTGAGGCCTGGATGCAGAGTAGCCTGAAATGGCTCCAGAAACAGCATCTCTCAGCTGCTTAGTGTTCTATGAGTACGACCAAAAATTGTGGAGCTTGGCTGTGCTCTGCAGGGTGCTGCACTGCCAAACGAGGGCATCCCACCACAGGAGCTCTGCCCTCTGCTGCAGACACGCCGGGAATCCTGCATATTCTTCTGTGGGTAATGGGCACCCCTGGGAGGCATGGGGCAGAGAGGGGATGGTCTGGTCTCTGTTCTGCTGTAGCAGTGAGTGGATAAACTGACGATGTATTTCGTTGTCACAGGGGTGTTCCGCTTTGTACTCCAGGGTGAGAAAGAGACGAAGCTGTTGTCTGGGGAGGAGGCAGAGTTTTACCAACTGATTCATACAGCCGAGAACCAGAGCACTTGACCTCAGAGGGCTGGGTGCTTTAGTGGTGATGAGGCTGAGATACACAAATGCAGGAGGCTGTCACTAAAGCAGAACCTTTTCCTTTGAGCCCTTTCCTTTCTGTGATTCCAGAGACCTTTCAGTTCATCTCAAGGAGGCACCATGGTTTCCCATTCAGCCTCACCTTCTTTCTCAACGGGATCCAAGTGGACAGGCTGAGCTGCTGCTGTGAGTACAAACATCAGAAGCGTTCCAGGCTGGGAGGCAGACATGGATACTTTGGGTTTCTCAATGTGGAGGGAGCATCTCCTTGTTACAGGTATGGAGACGAATACACTTTGCTCACAAGGACTTAGCAGCCCAGCTTTTAGAGAGTTGATGTTTTGTTTAATGGGTACAGGATAATTTTGATTTTAATCTGTTTATACTTCAGTTGTCACCTTTAAGTGCAGACAATGTTACTCTCCCTCAAGGAAGAACTGTATCTGTGTTAGTGGAGCTCTTGGGGATTCAGGGTTATTGTCTGTCACCTTGGTGCGGGTGGCAGGGCAGGGGCAGATAAGTGCCTGGTTTCACTGCTGGTCGTGTGCTGAATAGCTCCCTGTGTCTGCTGTCCTTCCACTGTTCACACAAAGTAAAATGAGATACTTTCCAATTCTCCTTATTATCTACAGATGCATTATTACAATGAGTCTGGACAAAAAGCCATCCCCTCCCAAGAGAAAGATGGAGGAGGAACACAAGGAAAAGCGTGTGAGTCCCTGTGGAGATGAAGTGTTCAGTGAGCCAAGTAAAAGCAGCGTTGAGCAGAAATCAAGCAAAAGCTCAGTGTTAGTCATTGTGCCAGGTCATGGAGCAAGCGTGGAAACTATTGAGGATCAAATGGAGACTGGACAGGAGTACAGAAAAGAAGAAAAGAAAAAACTATCTGATCGTGACAGTGAAGATAGTCAGGAAGACACTAGTAAAAATGGTACAGTATTCCAGAACACAAACCAGGGATAAGAAATGGGAGAGGATGATTCTGAAGGAGGTATGGGACTGGGGGTCTCAAAATTCACCTGGAGCATCCTCTCTTGGGATACCTTATGTATGAGAAATGTGGTGATGCCTGTGTCTGGGCAATAAAATTAGTGGGGCTCCTTTTGACCAAGCAACAGAATGAGAGTGTTTTGCAAGAGCCAGGAAAGTGAGTAAGGAAGGTCTGGGAGGCTGAAACAGGAGGCTGAAGGAGATGGGAAACCAGGAGGAAAGTGGGGCACAGTAAAGGGACAGCAATGAAGGAGAACAGCAGCAGATGAAGGACAAGTAGAGCAGAAGAAAGAAATGGGTCTGTGGGTAGGGAGACAGTGAGTCTGGGGTGAGGTCCTGAGGGAATCAGGACCATAGGAATGGTGGCCACAGGAGCAGAAGGTGGAGAAGCCTCCTGCTCCCGATTTGATATGGGTGGGAGGAGGGAGGGTCAGACTGTGGAGGGGAGGAGAGTGGATGCTGGGCGTAGGAAGGGGGAAAGAACATGTAGCAGCAAAAGTCAGCAAGATTTAGTGCCAGCTGAAATATCGTGGTCTTTTCTCCTGTCTGTCGCCAGTGGGAGCTCAGTGCTGTGTTCATCTGAGGCACTTTCCAGTCGCTTCTCCACCACCCTGCTCCAGGCACCATTTGCCTGAGACCTGCCCAAGCCTCCAGCTTTCTCGCTTGTCTGAGCATGACCCTGAGCACCAGGTCTGCCAGCTCACCTTCCCTGCCCTCCCACTGGGGCCATCATCCTTCACTGAGTGCTCCCACTGTAGTTGGCTGACCTTGCCCCTTTTGCTCGAGTCCCTTCCCATTTCTGTTGACAGAGAAGCTGCCTTTGCTGGAAGTTTGCCTAAGGGCTGTTTCTTGTGGCAGGCAAATATAATATTTGTGGTATAAAAATGATGTGTGTCGGCTCCAAGTGCATGCTTGGAATGTGCCACTTCCCTGATGGCACCTAAGGTGGGTCCTTGTGGTCATCAGGCTGCTCATGCCCCTGGGAAGAGGTTATGAGCTCAGCCTGAGCCTTGTTATAAAGTCTTCTTCAGAGTCAGTCATATTTAGAGAGGGTTTTTTAATTCCTATTTTCTATTCCTATTTTTGCTTTCATAATTCTGTGGTGCTACTGCTCAGCTTCCTCGTTAGTCCCTGTGGATGTGTGTTTGAGATTAATCAACGCCTTTCCTTCAGGGGGTGGGCAGCTTTCTGACAGTTACCTAAGGAGGCCTCACTTCCAACAATGCTGTTGGAATCTCAATTGATTTTTAATGCAGAAAATAAATCTCCTTATTCCCTTAATTCTCATTGTCTGAGTAATTGTTTATTTGCCTAATTGGTTCCGCATCGGATGCTCTTCATTTCTGTCCTTGGTGTGCTGTCACTGCAGTACTTTAAAAGCACCGATGGGAGGAAACAGAGGTGAGCAATAAAATTTAAAGGTGACAAATGGTGGCCCCGGGGGACAGCCAGCGTGTCAGCAGTGACTGCTCCCCTTCAAAATTCAGGGCTGTTGCCTTGGCTGTACGCACGGAGATCCAGTGGTAGCAGTGGAATTGCTGAATTCTAACTGGAAACCACTGACATGGCTGTGCGTGCTGGGGACCGGGGCTGGGAAGGGAAGGATCCCTTTGCACGTGTGTGTGCAGCCTGTACCTATGGAGCTGCGCAGCGTTACCTGTTAGATGTCACAAGTTGTCAGGCTAATAGCCAGGGATGGGATCCAGACCCTGCTGATATAAAGGTGGTAATTCTGATGTAAACTTCATTTGTACTGGGATTTCACTTGGGACCTGAGGGCCACGTTACATCAGCGTGATAAGAGAACTCTTCCCTGCAGCACCCTTTGGCTGGATTTCATTAATTCATTAGTTCATAAGCCACTTCTTTGCTAATTAGCCATGCCAATCCACGTTTATCTTACTTTGTGCCACAATATATTACAGGCAATAGAGAAAGCTGGAGAAAGGTATTTTTTTTATTGCAGTGTTTTCATCCTGTAATAAGACTCTCTTGCATTTTATTTCCGAACTTGCCCAGCTCTTAATTTTTCTAGTCCTTCCAGTGGCTAATGATTTTGTTTGTTTTGTTTTCAATGTATTAATCATACTGGATACATCATTCACTAGCTTAGCTGCAGTTTTTCTACTCTATCTATGAAGAACATGATGCTTTTTTATGCTAATATGCTTTTATGATTCCTATCTGTGGTCTTAGATTCTCTTGTGGCTTTAAAAAGGCAGAGCAAATGCAAAGGCAAAAGGAGCTTAATGAAGTTAACCTCTCTCTGCTTAAAAAGAACTTTATTACTTGTGAATTCCATTTCCTGTCTCTCAGTGTGATTCTTTTATTTTAGAGTATGATGAAGATTTTGAAGCAGATGAAAAAGCTAATGAAGAGGGACAGACTGGTGATCAAATGAATAGAATGTCAGAGTCATCCTCAGATAATAAAAAACATAATTTAGACTTTGAAAAGGAGAGTGAAACCTCTTCACAGAAGGCGCTGCAGGCCTCTGACAGTGAGAAGGATGAAAGTGATGGATGTTCTGACAGTGACTCTGAGGATGATAAACAAGGTTGGTTTTTCACGTAACGAGTCTTAGAGAAGTTGACGTGATGCATGTTTTACATTTTGTGCATGTCCAGTACATATGTTGAGCCTGCACAGGAGACCCCTGCAATTCCTGCTGAACTGGTACAAGAGAGCTGGCTGATCTGTTGTGAACTCTACTGTCCCTCATGGCATACAGCCGGACCACTGGCAGGGTGAGCGTGGACCAGCCCACAGCAGACGTTGCTGAACTATTGAGTAGCAGGAATGGAGATGGAGCCAGTCAGCAAATTAGCTCTAAATACTTAATGTCAGGGATTGCCGACGTCCGAGAAGCTATGGCACTTACACCTATTGAGGATGTGCCCCTTTATCAGAGGAGTCACCACGAAACCAGACATAGCACCTTGCATTTCACAAGTGCCTTCTTTAGTGGTCCTGAGTGACCTGAACCTCAGCTTTGGTTTGTCACTGGCTGCTCTGACTCAGGGACAGACACCGTCAGCTTGGCTGTCTGTCCCTCTCGCCATGGTCTGGTGGTTTGTGAGGGTCCTCACTCAGGTGTGGCTGTGAGACAGTCAGTCAGAGATTCTTGCTCCAAACGTAGGTACAAAAGTGTGCAGCAGTGTCCAAGACCATTATTATAACAAATTCAGAAAGTTTGGAAGGTTCTGGGTAAATTTTTGTAGTATAAGTAGCATTTTCTGTCATTCAGTTTTTTGGATCAGCGCTTTTAATGTCAAATGTTTTAACTATTGGTCTTGCTGCAGTGCAAGCTCTGCCTCTGCGTCAACAACCCTGCAGAAAACTTGCAGGTGACTTCTCATGTATGAGATGAACCATAGAATTCCACTCACCATGGGGTGAATCACCTCCTCCGTGTGGCACATGGGTTTCTTTTCCTCTAACCTTTCTCCTCTATGGCTGTATTAGATCCTGAGCTGACTTACCTGCCTCTCACTTGTCAGAATGTACCAGGAGTTCTCCACTTACTGCTGTTTTAAAATTAATTGTTTTAGGACTGTCAAATATAAAGAATCTAATGTGCAAACTTTCTCAAGTTAAATGTAAATGTTACTTGTCCATTTATTTCTAGGTGAATTAAGCAAAGGTAGTGCAGCTGTTTGTGAAATGGTTGCAGCTGCAAGAAGGATCCAGTCTTTTTATAGAAAGTATAAAATCCACCAGGGATTCAAATCAGGTTCAAAACATCCTTGTGTACAAAATCACTGCAGTGATCCAAAAGAATCTTAATTTTGTTTTCTCGTGATAATCAGAAATAGCTTGAGATTCATGAATAATCAGCACAGCTAAGCATTCTTTTCTGCTTGGTAGTGTATGTCATTAGGAACTTTTTTGTGACTTTACCCAGCTGCCTCTGAAGCTCTAGCAGTGTGTAATGATTGAGTGCAGGGGTGTTGATGTATAGGTGTGCATGGGTGGGCAGGAGCCAGTGACTGTTAAGGCTTTTCATGGCTACCTGTACATTAAGGCCTTTGCTAAGGGCCACTCTTACTTGTGTTCGACTGGGGTGTGTTAGTGCTGTATGCACCAAAGCTCACTCATTCAATATACATTTTTCTATGATGAGGAGAAAAGGCTGTTGGGAAGCCACCAAATCTTGACATATGGATGTTTAACATCAGCAACTGCCAGTGTAAGGCAGCCAGTCACCTGGGCAGGCTGAGGGCAGCACGGCTCCTGGGTTTCAATTGGCATCTCTCATGCCTTGCTTTGCTCTCCCTTACTGCAGTAACTCGGGACACACCTTGACATCAGTCACATTCTCTGCAGTTTTACACAAGACAGGTTTAATATTCTCTCTTAACAACCTGGTTTGATGCTTCTATCTTTTACATCAGCACAGTGACACGGTGTTCATCAGTTCTAACTTGAATCCTATTTGGTGATTGGAAGCCGGCTGTGGGTGTCCCGTGCTGAGCAGCTTTCCCCCCCATGGAAATAAGGGAAGCTGTTTTCAGAGGGGCTTCTTGAGAAGTTCACATCATGGAATCAGTTTTCCCTTTGTCTCAGGAATCAGACATCAATAAAGAGCATGTGAGAGAGACCTTGTCATTCAAATCCTTGCGGGCCATAAGCCTGTGAATAATTTGGAGAGAATCACTGACAATTCCCATAGTACAGCATCTAATCTGCATATTTGAGTTCTTCTGTCTCTGAACTTGCTTGTTTATATTCTTGTAAGCATCTTAGGAGCGGTGATGTTTATGGGGAGTGTAAACATACCTACCCTTAGAACACAGGTGCAAATCCAGTGAGGACTGGAAGTGACTGCGATTCATTCCCAGGTGGTGACTGTCCAGTAACTGGTGCCTGGAATCCATTGTGGTGAGGATCCCAGAGACTGGATGTCCAGCCCACATGTGGTACCACTCGTGAGCTGTGCTGCCAATCTCTGCGAAGGTCACAGCTGGAATGAGTGTGTACCCGAGTAATGTCCCCAGAGTTGTCAGCATCTTTGTCACACCACCACTACAGTGTGCTGGGAGACTGTGCCTCTTCCTTTCCTACTTTTAAGGAAAATTGAGTTTTCTTGAATTGGTGGCCTGGCATCTATACAAGGCAGTCCATTAGTTTAGAATTGCAGGTTCCATTCACACATACCTTCTTCGGTGGTTTTAAAATTAATGGGAGTAGTTGATATATTTTAGGGAAGTTTTAGCTTCCATTTTGAGGTGTTTTAAAAGCAGTCCTGCAAAGGGTTTTTTAATACATTGCAGATGAAAAGGATAATAATAGCACAAAAAATTGCAATAAGCCTTCCTCAGATCCACGGAGAAGAGGAGGCATAGAGACTGCTGGGCTGTTGTGGCTGTGGGAAGAACTAGTGTGTCACAGACTGGCTCCTGTGGTGCTGAGAATCACTGTTCAGGGACAGACTTGGATCCAAATTCTACTTCTGGCCTTTGGCCAGCAGCAGGTGCCTGGGAAGAATACAAGAAAAGGGCAGGAGTACTGTGCTGCTTCCCCAGTGTGTCTTCCCACCCCTGTGGTCAGCTGGGGTCAAGGGGGGTCCCTTGTATGGTTTTTCTTCCCTGAGTGTGACTGATCTCCTCTTGAACCCATGTGGATGTTGGACATGAGCAAGGCTGGGTAGCTGTAAGCTCTACGGTTCAACTAAATGTTAGATGAAGAATTATTTCTCCCTCTGCCCCCAATTTTCCATTTCTGAATTTCATATGGTCTCTCTGTTTTTTTTAGAGGAGACGGTAAATTTCATCTCCAGTTCAGCTTGAATGGTTTACATGTGATTTTGGAGATGGTTATTGTATTCACGGAGATAACAGGAATGCACTGAAGGACTGTTGCTATGGTTGAAAACTTTTATCCGATGGACCTCAAAGAACTATTCTAAAATCTGTCTGAGTCATATTTAGAGGTGCTTTTGAAGCACCTCTGTGTGATTGATGGAGCTAATTTAGGTCATTTCCATTCACAGAAAATTTGTTAAATGCCTTTAATCTTAACAATTTGATACATCTGGGCAAAGTTCATCTATTACACTTACTGGAATTTTGTCACTATACCCTCAGACAGTGTAATTCGGAGATTGATGTCAGAGGAGCACCTGTCCCTCTGTGCATAGCGAAGGGAACTAGTGGCCAACGCAGATGTTTTAGTCACAAATACTAAACTAAAATTATGTTTGCTATTGCTAGATGAGAAGCCGGTGCGCTCGCTCTCCTCCATCAGTACCCAGGATAGCAGTGAAGATGACTCTCGTGCTGAGGTGATGAAAGATGACATTAAGGACAAAGGGGAGTGGAATATCAAAAGGGCATCTGATAATGCAGCACATGCACAGGGTGGAAATGAGAACAGAGAGAATGAACTGCTCAGGATAGAGGAATATCAGGAAACTTTGGCACTGGAAAAGGAAGGAATAGATGAACCAGAAAAGGCAAAACCAGAAGATCTAACAGCATGGGAAGATACTGGAATTTTAAATGAAAATATAATGGCCATACAGCATCAAAGTCCTGAAGTTAATGGGCAACTCGAATGGGCTGGGTCAGCAGGAAGTACTGCAGGGGAAGTTGGGGAGAAGAATGCAAGTACCAAGAGAGATGATGGGGAGGAAAGTCCCCTGGTGCCTTTGGAAAGCAGTATGATGGAGGTGGAGGGCAGCAGTGAAGAGTCTCCTCTGAGCGACAAGGGAGGAGGTGAGTGCAGCCCCTCTGCACGACGGAGTGACTGGTGCATGCAAGTCTGGCCATGTTTACCTTTATACCACGTCACAGTGCAGTGTGGGGAATGCAGGTGCGTGGAATGTAACCTTGGCTTACTCTTTCTCGTGTTTCCAGGGTAAGGCTTGGGCTGTTCCTTTTTACTCCAGTAGCTTGGTTTCAGATATAATGCAATTATTATAAAACCCAAATGTGATTTATTATAAAACCCAGGAGAATCTGTGTGCCAGACTGGGGAACTCTGTTTATAATGTCAAAGCACTAGATTCAAAAAAGAACACCAGAAGTTACCACGTGAATCATGGTGCAGCAGATGAAGATCAAAACCATGTCAATTGATCCATGGCTCAGTGTCTTCACTCTGTCGTGGATTTGTTGGCAAGGAGCAAGTCAGTCATTTGTGTGATGTCTCATTTTTACTGATGACAATATGGGCATCTCACAGTTTTACCTGAACTTTATGGATTATGGGCAATTAATAAAAGGTTGGCCACGTGAGCAAGTCATTGTTATGCCTGGGGAATGGGAAAAGCTGTAAGCCCTTGCTCTGCAATGGCATCCAGGCCACGAGGGAAATGGCTTGGGTGCTGTTAATCAGGCAGTGTAAAAGAACAGTTGTCTGCACTGGTGCTGGTGTAATGCAGCGCCACGAGCCACGGTCTGTGAAATTCCCAGTTGTCTTTCTGTACACTGGACTTGCAGTGGTGTGTTCCTTTATTTTAATCAAAGGGTTTGGCTCGGTTTTGATTGCTTTCTGATCACTGCAGTGCATCTAAGAACAGCCGTGGGTGTAATAAGGCGAATGCTGGTGCTAAATGCTTTTCAAGTCTGTTGCTGCCAGTCTACGTTGATGGTCTTGTGCATGGCTTTTGCTTTGCCATGCACTTGGAACTGAGACAGGAAAGACAGTAACGTGCTATTCTTTGAGTAACGCAGAGGTCTTGGAAGATGTTTGCTTCTGGAACCTCTCTCTTCACTTGTGTGAAAGAAACTTCAATTTAAAAATGTTCATCACTGGGCTCAGATGAGTTGAGTAAGGACTTCTGAAGAAGAAAGAGCCTTAAAATCCTAGAGGACAGAATGTTACAGTGCAATACAAAACCAGGGAGAGATCAACCGAGTGTGTCAAGCTTGTAACCCGGTACTGATTTAGCCTGAGACAACGGCGTTGCTCTTTATTAGCATAAGTTCCTGTGTGCTCCCAGCACACCTGGTTTCATGGCTCTGGGTTTGAACAGAGATCCTGTATCCCCTCGAGACAGACTGTGCGCATGTCGTGTAGGTAACAGCGCTGATTCTTAGTCGAGTCCTGCATCACCTCTGCTGTGATCCAGGGACAGTGCAGGTCAAGGAAGGACAAGAAAAATCATTGAATCATACAAATGACAGATAGGATTATCTTCCTGAATTGCATACAGATTTTCCTCATCTTCATGGGGATTGTCTAGGTAAATTTTATAGCAAATAAAGAGTTACCAAGAAACTCTGTGTAGAGCAATGTAAGAAAATATTGAGATATGATGAGAATGCTAAAGAAATATTGTGAGGTAACAAAGGTCACGTGGGAATCGTAGCTGCTTCTAGGCACTTAGCACTGCTGCTGCCATGAAACAGATTCTAATTCAAGAATTTTGGGACATGTATAGTCTGAAAAGAAATGCCAGATGGTTACAACTCCCACTACTCCAGTCCTTCAGCAGGCTGGGGGCTAAAAGCCCCCAGAGGCACATGGAGGGCTGGAGGAGCTCACTCCGTTACTGCAGCTGCAGAATTGGTTCTCAGTCTGTTCTTGGGCCTCCCTCTGTTTACATGAGGCTGGTATGACACTGGTTTGGTTTTGCCCCACTGAGATCCATCGTGCTCTGCTCTTGACAGGATTTCTCCGAACCAACACTGTCACGAAGAGTGCAGAACTAATTCATCGGAGAAAACTCTATATGCTGAAGAAAGCCAAAGCTGCAAAATGTCCCTCTGGGGTTATTCAGTTGAAGGCTGAGTCTGGGCAAATCACAACGGCTGGTGTGACAGGATCTGTCACAAGTGAGGGAGTACCTGGGATGGGCTCCTGCTGCGCGTGCTCCGCTTCTGCTGTGTGCGGTGTGACAAGGAGACACTGCTGATCCCAAGAGAGAGGATTATTGTGAGCAGCGCTTGTCATCCTTCCCCAGGCCCTGGGACTGACAGACTGTCAATTCCCATTTGTCAGACGTTACACAGGCAGTAAACTGCAAAGAACGGGAACTGCCAGCCGGTCAGACATCAGGCCTGGAGTCAGGTCACAGTGAAATATATCTTCTCCCTCTGACAGGCCATAGGAAGAGAAGAAATGGCCTCAAGGTGTGCCAGGGGCAGTTTAGGTTGGACATTAGGATGAAAGGGTTGTTAAAGCCTGAAACAGCCTGCCCAGGGAGACCCTATCCCTGGAGGGGTTTCAAAGCCATGGAGCTGTGGTGCTGAGGTTTAGTGGTGCCCTGGCAGTGCTGGGTTAATGGTTGGACTTGATGATCTTAAAGGTTTCCTCCAACCAAAACAATTGTGTGATTCTGTATGCACCATACCCAGCAAAACCTTGGTATTCCAGCAAGTTGAAGGAAGTGCTGCCTGCACCTCTGTGTGAGACAGCTGAGGGACATTCTGGGGTGGAGAGCTTCTTGTCTCCTCTGCAGAGATGACATGTCAGCGTGATTTGAACAGGGTGTGTGCTGTTGCAAGGAGACCCTTGTCAAGATCTTGCGTCCCTGGAGGAACCTTATAAACGCTCTCCTGGGACCTTCCCTGCTCAACTTTCATGGTTCCTTGTGGAGCAGATCTTAGTGCTTCACCCAGGTGAAATGTGGCAGCCAGGAGTGAAGCCATTACTGCCCTTTGGGACCTACAGAAAAAGTAATTCATGCTGAGCAAGTGCCTGTTGTGCTGTTGACTGAAGTGGTCTTTTAAAATTTTCTCGCATTTCTGTTCAGAGCTGTGTGGGTGCAGGGTACTGATGGGGTAGGGAGGATGAGTGTAAGCAAAAAGTAGGAGGAACCATGGGAGGAGGAAGAAGAAAGGAAGAGAAAAACTTAAAAAAAGAGAAGGAAAGTAACATATAGAAGGGTGAGTAGAAAGACAGATCAATAGTGTAGAAAAAACAACCTCATAGGAAAAAGGCGAGAGAGGACACTGTGTGTGTTGTCAAGAGAGAGGCGGGGATCAGGGAAGAGAAGCGTGCGAGGGTGAGGCAGGGATGAAAGTGTTGAAGCCTTGTCCTCGCTGCCAGCCAGTGGGACCACCACCTCTCTGACTGCGGGCCCTGTGCCCTGGCTGATGCTGAAGCAGCCAGCAGGTTAAATCCCACACGCACAGCTCCGTGTCTAGAAAACCTGTCTGGTAAGAACCAATAGCCATTTTTGTTAAGAGGCTGCTGGAGGGAAGCCAGACCTGAGCTCCTGCTGGGCAGGCAAGGGGAGGAGGCAGGGCAGGCAGAGCTGGAAGCTGGTCATGCAACAACATTTCTGCTTAAATTAGTTATGCCAGATGTGGGAGTGGCAGCACTAGAAAGAGAGAGCACAGGTGTGTGATGAGAAGCAGCACAGTGAGTTTCCTCCTCCTCACCATGCGTCTGTCCTTCGTTGCTTGGGGGGGATGGCATCTTTAATAACAACCCCGTAAAACAGCCTTAGCACTAACACGCTTCTCAATACAACTAATGTTTTGATTATTTCTTAATAGCACCAGATGGAGCTTTCCTGGCAGAAGGAAGAAGAACACTTGACATGCAGAAGGCAGCAGAACAAGTGGTACAAGAAGGGCAGATGGTCGGGGAGACACAGGCGCTTGAGAAGGAAGATTCTGTGGCTGAGGGAGGAGGCACTCGCACTGAAGAGGCAGGAGAAGAAGTGCAGGCCAGAGATCTGCTGCCCAAGGAAGCTGTGGTGGCTGTGCTGCAGGTGGAGGGTCAGCCTGCGGCGCAGGAATCTGCCCCTGAGGAGAGCACCGTGGCAGAAGAGGATCCCAAAGGACAGGGGACGGGGAAGGGAGCAGTGGCCGCTGGGGAGCAGGAGGTGCTGATGGAGGGGATGGAGAGCGAGGCAGCTGGGGAAGAGGAGCTGGCAGGGCCACAGCTGGGCAGAGCGGAGGATGGAGCAGTGTCCAAGGGGGAGGAAGTGGCTGAGGAGGTCTCTGAGGGAGAGGAGGCTGTGGAGGAGGCTGTGGAAGTGACAGGGCCTCCGGTGAAGGAGGTGGTGGGTGAGATGGTGTCTGAGGGAGAGGAGGCTGTGGAGGAGGCTGTGGAAGTGACAGGGCCTCTGGTGAAGGAGGTGGTGGGTGAGATGGTGTCTGAGGGAGAGGAGGCTGTGGAGGAGGGAGGTTTTGCAGGGAAGGATGATGTGGTGGGTGCTCTGTCTGAGGGAGAGGAGGCTGTGGAGGATGTCAGCTTGGCAGAAGCAGGGATTTCCAGGGTAGTTAGCCCTGAAGGAGAAGAGTCTGTAGAGGAAGCTGTTTCTGAAGGGGATGAGGCAGTGGAGAAGGCTGAGGCTCTTCTGGAAACATCAGGGGATACGAATGTTTGCACAGGAGAAGCAATGGCTGGGGGAGAAGACCTTGTAAAGGCGAATGAGTTTTCTCAGCTAAAAGCATCAGGGGAAGAGCAGATGGAGATGGAAAGAGCTGCCACTGGAGCAGCAGCAGCTGAGACTGGCCAGGCACCAGGAGTAGAAGGGAGCTCCCTCCTGAGAGCTGAGGACACAGTGGAGGAGTCTGTGGAGCCTGGCAAGGGTCCCATGCTGCAAGTTGCACCTGGATTAGAGGCACTGGTGGATGCTGGAGGAGATCCCATAAGTGAAGGGTCATCTCAGTTGGAGGAGACCACAACGGCAGGGGAGGAAGGCTCAGCGGAAGCACTTTTGAATAGAAACCCATCTCTAGGCAGTGAAGCAATGACAGAGAGTGCAGTGGAAGAAAACTCTGATGGAGGGATGATGGGAATATCTGCAGAGATAGTCAGAGCAGAGTCAGGAGGTGGAGAGGAGGTCACGGATGGAGCAGCAGGTCCAAGGCAGCTGGCAGCTGGGACGGAGGGATTGCAGGAGTGTGCTGCAGAAAGGGGGAAGGAGGGGCTTCCTGTGGAGGGGGTGGTGGCTGGAGCACGGCTGCTGGCCCCGGGGCT
>JANHFX010014434.1:0-29630 GCA_027560015.1 Chloroceryle amazona | reverse complement strand
CCATTTGTCACTTTCCCCGCTCCCATTTTTCCCCCCTCGCCCCTTCTCCCTCTCGCTCCTCCCTTGTTTGCTTTTCTGCCCCGTCCCTTTCTCTTCCTCCATCTATTTTTATCTTCTTTTCATCCCCTTTCGCCCTCCCCCTCCTTACCCTCGCCCTCCCCTCCTCGCTCCTTCCGTCCCTCTTCACTTTTTCTGGGTGCTTGTGTGTGTTTCAGGCCTTCGAGGAAAAGTTGCAAACTCCCGAGTTTGGTTTTTTTTTTTTTGCTCTATTTGAGGGAGCAGGTGTCTGCCAGGAGGGAGCTATGTAGGAGGTGCCTGGGCGCTCAGGGAGGCTCCGAGGAGATAAATGGAGAGGATGTGGGAATGGAAGGGGTAGAGTTGCCAGTCCTCTCAGGGTATTCCAGGGGAGAGACTCCAAATCCTCCCTCTGGAGGGAAGGGGGATTGATCACTCTTCTTTCTTTTTTACGAAAACAAACGAAAAAAAAAAAAAGTGAAGGAAAAAAAAAACCAACAAACAAAACCCAACCCAGTTGCCCAAGGATGGAGTTTCAGTAGCCAACCACAGCTGGACTCTTGGGGAAGAGGGTTCGTGCACTCTGGCTCACGCACACATGAAGAGATTCTCCAAATTGTTTGGCTTCACGAAGAGATAAGGCCAGTTGAGCTCGATGTTTTTAAAGGTGGGCCGTGTATGATGAAACCCAACTTCTTTTAAAGTGTAGCAGATTTCATTTTTGTGGCCAAATGACAGCTTGACCCAGTTGTTATCCAATCAAAGGGCATTTTTTTGAATGTCTCTTTGTGGCACAACAGCCAACGCAAAAATGATGGCGGCTTACAATGGCGGTACGTCTGCAGCAGCAGCAGGTCACCACCACCACCATCACCACCACCTTCCTCACCTCCCTCCTCCTCACCTCCATCACCACCACCACCCTCAACATCACTTGCATCCAGGCTCTGCAGCCGCGGTACATCCCGTACAGCAGCATGCCTCTTCGGCAGCTGCGGCCGCGGCGGCTGCGGCTGCGGCCGCGGCGATGTTAAACCCAGGGCAGCAGCAGCCATATTTCCCATCACCGGCACCGGGCCAGGCCCCTGGACCAGCTGCAGCAGCCCCAGCTCAGGTACAAGCTGCAGCAGCTGCTGCAGTCAAAGCGCACCATCATCAGCACTCACAACATCCACAACAGCAACTGGACATTGAGCCGGACAGACCTATTGGATACGGAGCCTTTGGTGTTGTCTGGTGAGTAAAGTCAAAAAACTTGAACCGATTTTCCTTTTTCATATTTTTTTTTTTACCAGTTCATAACTCATTCTTGGTTTTCTCATTTGACTCGGAATACCAGAAAGCTGCTTTCTACAACATTTTATTTTGACTCGTTCTCTGTTCTTAGAAAGTTGGCTTCACTTGTTTTTGTTGGCAGAACGGGGTTTAGAGTGGCGAAGAGCAGCCTCTGGCTGCCGGGCCGCACCGCCGGTCTCTGCCGAGACGAATGCACCACGGCTATGCTATGTGCCTCCCCTGCGTTTGATTAGAGCGTGCACGTTGGTAGCTGAGCTGCGCTTCCTAAAGCTCCAGGTTAACAAATGAGC
Source organism: Chloroceryle amazona (assembly GCA_027560015.1). Taxonomy (NCBI): domain Eukaryota; kingdom Metazoa; phylum Chordata; class Aves; order Coraciiformes; family Cerylidae; genus Chloroceryle; species Chloroceryle amazona. The sequence goes on along the minus strand of JANHFX010014434.1, from coordinate 28,029 downwards.
ACGAGAATGTCTGTTTTGACCTGACTTCAGAGCTAGAAATGAAAGGCGTATGAAAATGTCTTCCTGCTAAAGTCACCTGTCAAGATCTTTGTCTCCGAGGCTGTTTGACCTGCGGGAGTACGCTCTGTGCTACCTGAAACGAAACAGCTGAACTTTGCTCTGCTCTCATAAATGCAGATGGGGTTTCCTCGCTTTCTGTAGTGCTGCCTACGGCCCCAGTGTCCCCCCGGCTGTGGCTTCAGAGGACTCTGTCCGAGCAGCTTAGTATCTTCCAGGGTACTCTGCGACCACCTTATGTAATTATTGCCCTTCAGGATAACTGAAGCGAAGCCAGCGTGGGTTTTGTACATCTATAAACGTTTCTTTCTCTTTTTATAAGTGGTTGCCGGTTGGCCGTGTTCTGAAACGCAGGAGGGACGCCCGGGCGGTGGTTCTGAGCGCAGCGTGCTGCAGGGCGCTTCTCGGGGCACAAACACACAAGTTTGAAGAGCGCGGCTCTGCCGTGTCCGGGCAGAACCTTCCACAGCACTCGCTCGAGAAGACTCCGCGGTGCTTAAGGAGCCCTGCTCCCGGCGCTGCCCGCGCGTCGGTTTGAGCGGGGCAGCGGCGTCGCGTGGCCGGGGCGCAGGCGGCACCAGCTCACGGGGGCGAACGCCCTGCAGGACGGGCCTCGGGAGAGCGAGGGGCGTTATTGCTTCCTCCTGGCCCGTGAGCTGGGCACTCACAACCAGAGCAGTGTTTGGAAGGAACCCGTGTTTTCTAAGAAGGCTGGACAGGCTGCGTGAACCGGGCGCAGGGTAATGTTACGCTCGACCTTGTTTCCCGTAACTCGGAGGGCCTAGGGAGTTAATTTAAACGCAGAGTTGTCGGAGTCGGAGGGGTGCTGTTGTAGTTAGCGCTGCTGTGATCTTGCTGTGGTACGGTAGAAAAAAAGAATGAAAACTGATGAGAAATCTGCTGTAAAAAAAAATATCTGAAGATTATTTCCATCTGTTCGTGTAGTTTTTGATAAAATGTGGAGGTTTTTTTAGCGTAATTGTTACGGGTTTGCTTAAATTTAGATCGTTACATAAGATCAGACCTCGTTATCATTCCTACCATCATTTTGTTTACCTGTATTACATCTCCTAGGTCTTTATTTTCTCAGTTTTATTTGCCAAAAAAATCGGGTGCAAAGAGAGATCTGCTTTCATAATACTCAGTATAACAAAAGGTCAAGCTTGCATATTTAAATATAATACCATTAAGAATGCTGAGGGGAAAGAAAAAAAGAAGCGTGGAAAGCAGAAGGGTCTGCTCTTGACTGACATCAGGAGAACAGTGCCAGAAGTGTCCACCCGTCCAGAGACCCCTGACCTGGTGACTGCGTCCCCGCCGCAGGAACTGCCACCAGTGGGACTCTGCCGGCAAAGCTGCACCTACATGATGACAACAGCTTTAAAAACAAACAAACAAGCGAACGAGAACTGTGGAGGGAGGGTGTTAAATAAAATAAAAGCAGAAAAAGCAGAAGCTCAGAGGTCAGCTCTCCTCTGGTGAGGCTGCACGGCAGGCTGCGAATGCCATTGGCTGAAGCGCGGTTCCTCTTCGCTCGCGTACATTTGAATTCAGCGGTCACCCTTCAGCTCTTGGCATTTCGCGGTAACTTCTGCAAGCGAATGCAGCCTGAATTTAAGAGTCTGTGAGCAATAATTAAATGGAGTGTTAGATTTCATTCAAAACGTGAAAGAATGCCCGTGCAATTTAATTTTAGCCGTGTGAGAATGCATCTGAGCATAAACATCGATTCGGGTATTTATAGTTGAAGTCGACTGGGACGTGAAAAATGTGTCGTTTGGTGCAAGCGTAACACAGAATTTTCAGTGACATAAGGCCTGGGCTAATTTTGAGTAAGGGTTCTGTGGCTTATCTGTAGCTCTCTCTGAGCCTGTATTGTCTCTAGGAGATAACTGAAAAGTTCACAGCTGTACTTCTGAGGGAAATGGAGGTTGTTTTGTTCTGCAGACAGTTGGAGTACTTGAAGTCATCTTTCATCTTGCTGCTCAGATGTGTCATTGCATTGTCGAGAAAGATACAACTCATCCCGCGGTTAACTTTAGCTCCTCAAATAAGTAATCAGTAGCGTGTGGTATTGAGTTTCCCGTTAGCGTGCTGAGAGAGATTTTGACTTGGCAGTTGAATTAGCATTTGTCATTAGTTCATTTGTCTGGTACTTCATGATGTTTTGGGGTAGCTAATGTGCTGCTGAGTTTTTCACTCGTGAAGAGCCAAAGCGTCGTGCTTCAGCACTTTCATTATTAACTCGTGCACGCTGGTGTTGCTGCTGCTGGTATTTGTGTACACAAACTGTGTCCTCGCTCAGCTAGTCGCCGTTATGTCTTAAATCAACTGTCCTTGCCACGTCACCTCCTTTGACTGCACGTAGCTTTTAAAGTGAACTTAACCCAAGCTGGCAAAGTAGGAAAGAATTTCTTGAGCAGCCGGCGTTAAATTGCTGTATTTGTCTGGTTTTGTGGTGCTTTAGCACGGAGGAAGGACCCGCGTATTGGTGCAGTACCAAAGCTCGGTGCTTCTGACTGTCACAACAGGGGTGGGGGAAGTTGCTGAAGCAGGAAGAGATGTGCAGGTACCTTCCCCCAGGTTCTGCAGATTTGCTTAACTGCGCCCTAGTTTGGCAGACAGCCACCGACCGAGTCACGTACCTAATTTGCTGAAGACGGAGCGATTTGCTCTTGAAGTATTCACTGCTAACGCGTTCTCAGAGCGCCGGGGGGGAAAAAAAAAAATCCAGATTTTAGTTTCAGCAACAAACTCTGTGCCCCGTGTTTCAAACTGTCTGTCTGATTTTTGGAAGTCTTGTGCATATTCTAAGAATAAGGAGCTGTCCTTTGGAGAAGTGCTCCCTTTTTGCTGGGGAGACATGCTGCTGCCATCTGGTGGGATTCTTCAAAATAATAATCGTAATAATTGGAAAACGGTGTCCCCTGAACCTGCCGAGGCTCACAGGCTTTGGAGCGAGGTCAAAGCCTCGACACCGCTGCAAGAGGCGCTCGAGCTGCTCTCACGCCGGATCCCGAGCCCGGTGAAGGGGAACTGCAGCTTGTCTGGAGGCAGAGAGGGAATGATTGCTTCTGTTGGTGGTTCGAGCTGTTAACGCTGCTGCTGGGAATCTGGGAAAATGTCTTGTTGGTTGGGAAGTATCCGCTCCCGTGGGATAAGAAACTGTGCCTCTGCAAGGTGTGTGGGGATTGTATTTGTCTTTTACGTGTCTCTAATTTTGAAAAGTTGTCATTCATCAAGGATTGTGAAATCGAGCGATCTGGTTTATTATTATCAAAACTACGTTAACAGGCATCTCTGGGAAATCTCTTACAAATGACAGGAGAAAAAAAAACCTTTTTATTTTTCTAACGCCCTGATTCACGCAATTTTAAATTGCCGTGCGGTTCATAACGTACTTTCTTCTGATACTTTTTATTCAGATAACCAAACAGCAGTATAACATTCCAAATACTTTGACTGTTGATGCTGAGGCAGGACGTATGTACAGGCTGCTTGAACTTTTAAAGGCAGAAATAATACAGCTTAAACCTACCATTCATTCCTGGCCTTCAAAGGTCTGAAATCACTACGGGCATTGCTAAATAAAATTTTAAAGGATATTACATACAGTTGTTGGTTGCCTGGACCCTAGAACTATTTTAAGAGGGTTTTATCACTGTCCTGATACTAAGCACAGCAGGAGGAAAGATGTTTCCAGGATAAACCGATAATCTCCTAACTGTTACTTTAAAGGAACGTGTCAAGCCAGAGTGCAATATAGGGAATTTATTTTGGACAAAATTGATGGAACGTGTATTGGGAAAACCAAAAGATGTTACAGCTTCAAAAGATGTGAATAATGGGAGGACAAGTTCCCCTTCTGATGTCTGATATAACGATATTTTGCATAGTTAATGCAAGTAATAATAATGATAATGCAAAAGCCCAGGCTGCCAGGAGTGAAAAGTTCAGAAGAAGCTGAATTACAAAAATTTGTTTTACGAAACCTTTTAAGACTTTTGGTGCGAGAGATTTTTCTCTAAGCTAACGCTGGATTGTATCACGATCTGTTTCCAGCCTCTCAAACTCGCCTGTTAGGGGAAGATGGTTCTTGAACATCATTGTCCCGTGTGAATTATTGTTTAGATGGACAATTGTTTGCTTTGCAAAACTGTTTTGTATTAGTCTAAAGTGACCTTTTTTTGTCATCAGTCAAAAAGATGCAAAAGGACTTTCAAGTTTATCCTGGAGCTCTCAGAATGAGACTGAGCATAAATGGAGGACCCTGAGCTGGGAGTTCTTCCTCTGGTAGATGGAACAGAATATCCACCAGAGTTGCGTACGGAGGCTCTGGGAGGAGTAATCCACACCAATAATGCTATCCCCAGGGAAGAGCCCTTCCAAACATTCAAACTAAGCAAATCCAAGACAAGTCCAAATTGCCTTTTAAAGTGCTGATACTAGAGCTAGCGAAGATGCAACCACAGAACTAACCTAGAGTAGGACTCGGGGTTTTCTTAAGAGGTGGAAACGTCTACGAGGTCATCTATTCATTTTTGGTTTAGAGAAATTTGCTCTTGGTAATGGGCAATAAAGATGTTTTACATTAATAAACAAAATGGTCAGAAAATACTTGTTTTATTTGGAGGGCTTGTCTGTACTGAGTGTAGTGTTCAGCACTGCCGATCATTTCGCTGCTCTAGGTAGATATGAAGCTCTTCCATTCAAACGATGCACCTGCTTTGTCTGCACAGACTGAAACAAAAAGGTGATCAGAGATTTCCAGGTTCCACTGTTTAGTCCTCCCTAGGCCCAGCGTGCAACCCCTTCCATTAGAAGCTGCGACACAAACGTCCCTGTAATTGCCTGACTTCATCCGGGTGACGGTTTTTCAAGCGCGTCCCCTCTCCTGTCGCCGGTCGGCCGCGCGGAGTCTCTGCCGCTGTCGCCTGTCCTGAGCGGGCTGTACGTGCTGGGCAGAACCCTCCCAGGCCAGAGCCCGGCAGCCAGTACTGCCTCGTGGTGTTCCACTTCTGTGTCATCCTTCAGTGAGCTCTTCTGTTGTCTGGGCGTCTGATGCAGATAGACAGTGACTTCCTGAGAGAGACAAAGTCGGTTTTACCCAGTTATTTCTTGGAGGAAACCAGGAGGATGCCTAAGGCAAAAGAGGCAGTGCTGGCAATGGGCGCATTAGAGAGCGGCGTGGATTGTGTTTCACACTTCCCATCACAATTTAAGGATCTGCAGGTGATTATCTTTAATCGCTGTGTCAGTATTTTTTAAAGGATTGCTTTATCTAAATTGGATTCTGACTCTATTTGTGAAGAAATACAGTAGAACAACGACCTCATTCAGTGTTTTTATATGGGAAATTTCACAAAGCTGATATGTTTAAGTTGGGGTGTTTTTTCAAATTTCATGAAAAGAAAAATTCTGTTAACAGTTAAATGACTATATCCCCAAATGTGCTGAATTAAATGGAATGGATATAATAACTCCTTGCATTTAAATTAGACATTGGGAATTAGGTGAAATTCTATCTAAGTAATATCCGAGATTGTTCATTATTGTCTTGCAGGATGATGCAAGAAGGAAGGAATGTGGAGAACGTTTTGGTTTTTTCCTCAAAGTTGGGCGAGGACCATTCTGAATAAATTAGTTCACCGTAAATTATGCCAAGGTCAGCATTTCACAGGTCGCTTGAAATGTCTGTTGTTTTGCAGCACCTGCAAGTCTTGGTGTAGTTTGTCTCCACATAGTGTGCTGATAACGCAGTTAGGTCGTGGTAGCCTTTGATATTTCCTCCGAGTCCTGCAAACGTTCCAGCGGAGCGGCTTTGACAGGGTCTACAACTCAAGCCTGATCCTTCAGAGGATATAGTTCAGATGGTCTTTTCTCCTCTGCCCCTTTTTTGCCTGTTTTTAAGAGTGGTCAGGTTGTGGATTTCACTGATGGAAGACACAAATGCCTTTAGTGTTTACAGCTGGGTGAAGGTGTCGGTGCTCACACCAGCTGTGGGTGATCAGGGTGGTGAATAAAGGGAGTAACAAGGGGGTGTCTTGGAGGAGGCTGCTTCATGGCACTGGGCTCTTTGTTTCTTGGGGGAATGATGGGACTGAGACTGAAAATAGCTTTGGGCAGGTGAAGAAGGAGGAAGCCTTGGGGATATGTTTGAAGTGTTTTTTGATGACTTGTAATGGTTGTATCTGGGTCTCATGTATCTTTAATCCCCTGGAAAGTTCTGCCTTCTAGTCTGGAATACTTACCCCTCAGTTTTTTCACGTGAGAAAAGCTAGCTCAGAATTGGATAGAGCTTACTTGAACTGAATTTGTGACTATTAAAATGAGCGACAATTTAAGAGAATTCTTTTTTTTTTAATGACACATTAAAAAAATCCACAAAGCACTGTAATTGAAGTGCTAGGAAATAAGAGAATGGAGAAGGTGGCTGAGTCTGAAATACTGAGCACAGATGAATGAGCTTTAAGATGGAAGGAGGTGTTTGGGGAAATGACACTGTATTTTAGGTTAAACTATTTCCGTGGGCTCCTGTATGTAAGGAGACTCTCCCCTTCTGTTATTGAGGGTTAGATCTTGAAGTCCTGCTTGTCTGAGTTGTGTGGACAAACACAGAGCAGGAGCTTTACTCCTGGATTTGTGTACCAAGGGGGTCTGGCGCCCAGGCTTGTTTATGGGGGAGCTCTGGTTACCTGAGCACAGTGAGCCTTGGGCTTCTGAATAGGAGAAGGTGCAGGGGAGCAGTCAGGTCCTCTTTTTATGCAGAATGTGAAAACTTTCCCCCGTTCTGTTTGTGAAAGATTGAATCAGCACGTGGGGAATGCCACTTCTTGCAGGAGCCGGGGACGATTTAGCTGGGGGGGCTGTGGCGTTTCACCACTTTACATCTAGCAAAGGTTCTCGGAGCTGAGTGTGTGGTGGCCACCCCTGTAACCATTCTGGTGGTCACCAGTGCTTGCTGACACCCGTGCTCTCACGCAGTCCTTGCTGTAAGGCGTGCTGAGCGATGTTGGTTGCTGGCCAGTAGCAAGAAATTGTTGTAGGACTGTTCTAACTGGTCCAAACAGAGCTTCAACCGAGACAAAAGCTGATTGTTTGTTTGTTTGTTTGTTTTCTACCTTTGTTGGTTGTTTCTCTGTTGTGTTTTGATTTCTGTTAGTCTGATTTCTCTGCTTATTTCCTAACTCTGGAGATTTCCTGAGAATGGAACTGGCTACTTTGTTGAATTCATTGAAAAATGAAAGTCCTTGGAACAGAGAATAAAGACGATCCAGGGGTAATTTAGATGTTAAAATCCTTCTGGAATATGAGAAGTAATGTGAAAAGTAGGATCTGTCCTCAGTGCAGCTTCTAGGGTTTACTGAAAACCCATTTATTTCTGGTCAAAAGAATTCAATAAAGAGAAGCTTGGCTCAGTTACTGCAATTTCCTCTGTAACCTTTAGAATCTGAGAGTAAGCACTTGATTAAAGATTAAGTTGTAACTATTATTACCAGAGCAATTTATCTGAAAATGTTTGGATATTGTTTCTGCAATTCAAGTATGTTGTATGGCTGCTTCTTACTTAATAGCTGATGTCCATTTTCAGTTCTGTAGTGGATTGTTTAATGGCTGTGGTCAGTGACCGTGTTCTCCATTGCTTAGTGCCAGGTATTTACCATGATAGAAACACTTTCTGTAAACAAAATCTCATCTCCGTTTCCAAGCTGTAGCTTAAACTTATGCCAGTTTGAGTCTGGCCTAAATTACCTATGAAGCTGGGAAATTCTTGAAGTAATAAATGAAGGTTTTAGGTAATGCAGCTTTAGCGTTGATGACACAAGTGAGCAGACCGCTAGCAGTGGTGGCAGCTGTAGGATTTGGAGATGTGTAGATCTCCTCCCGTGTCAGCAGTTAGGGAGGTGAGGGCCGTGTGTGTGCTGGGGGTGGGCGGCAGCAGAAGTCTGTGGGGCTGAGGAGAGGGGGCTTCTAGGAGGAGGGAGGATGGGTTAACTGGAGATGCAGGAGGGAGCAGCTAGGAGAATCCCTCGTGCATGTGAAATGTCCCGTTGGCCAGGGCCAGAACGGTGTCTCGTGTCTGTCGCCGATGCCTTTTCTCCAAGATGATGGTTGCTGGCTGTGTTGGAATAGTGCAGCCTGCTTTGCAGTCTCGGGAAGAAGCTTCACAGCTCTCTCGAAGTTGTCTAAGGGGGGGGTGTTCAGCTGTTCCACAGACGGCGAAGCGTGGTTGGAACGGACAAAAGCCCAGCGTTATAACTCGAAAATACATCACGTAGGAGATGCTGTAAGTTCTGCTGTATTGTGAGTCAACCTGACTGTTGCATCCAATTTTGTAAAAGTAGACCCCTGAGTGAGCTAGTCGACGCTTAACTGAAAGTGCCCTGTGACAGGCAGTGCAGATGTCCATGGGAAGGATAGAGGCTTGTGTGGTTAACGCCTTTATTTATTGATAACAGGGTTTGACCGGAATAAGCAGTAACAAAGAAAAAGTGAATGCGAGCGATACTGGATGGGTTGGGTGGGGAATGGGGTGGTAGCTAAAGGTGGTACAAACCCCAGCAATTATCTGCTATCTAAATGCAGAGGGGGTATAAAAATCAGCATTGTTGTAGCGGTAAGCTGTGCGTTTCAAACAATAACACAGGTCACGTTGTCTTTACTTTTCCCCCGCTGTGTTCTGACTGTCCTTTTCATCACGTCCACCCCTTTTTCTTATTTCCAGCGCTGTCTGCGGTACTTTGTGTGAAGTGCAGTTTATCAACAGCATGCTAAAAGGAAGACAATAGTGTTTAGATACGAGGGCGAAATTGTAGCAAATAAATACTGCTTCTCTGTGGAAATTGCCAGAGCTCCGTCCGTAGTGCGTTGTAGGAGTAAGGTGGAGAAGAGCAAAGGGATCCGCTCTACCGAAGCGCCTGGCGCTCCTTCGTGTGCCGTACCAGCGGGCCACGGACTGGGCTGTGGTCAGAAATGCCCTGGCTTGGCCAAAAGGGGACATATTGGCCTTGTTCAGGTACTGATGCTTTTAGTATTTGACTGCCTGCTGTAGAGTACACCGAGAGCCTTGGTCAGTGGAATTGTCAGCACGTATTCCTGGGTTTTGGAGTTGGTAATCTCGCTACACGTCGCCTACGGGGAGTTTCAGTAGCCGTGTTAAAAATGGCAGCCGCGTTGCGCTGAGCTGAGGCGCGTGCAACGTGCGAGTGCCTACAACGCAGCGCAAGTACGAGGCTGGAGTGCAGGGATCGTGCAGCTTTATGGAGAGGGAACAGGAGACTAAAGAATCTGTGTTTGGTGACCGCAGCCCTACTCCGAGCTGCGTCGCTGTTCAGTACAGCGCACACCAGGGCAATCTGCGCTCTGTTTTAATATTTAAAGCTCTATCTCCTTTTGTTATGCGAGAGTGATGGATAAGCGAAGGTAGACTTCTATCAGCCTTGATATTAAATAACTTCCACGGCCGTGGCTGCCGTTGGAACGTGGCCATGTACAGTGCTTAGAAGTGCTTAGTAAGAATTTGAGCTTTAATCATGAGGTCTGCAGCAGAGTCACTGTGTCCTGGTAGTATCATTCTTTAATTTCCTGATGTGACATTTTCCTATAAAGGCTTGGAAGCATATGTGTGTGAGTGGAATTTTTATGCTGTTGATGATGTTGGATGTAACACCAGAACGGTTATGGCAGAATCATTTTGTAGAAGATGTACTTGAGGAAATAACAGAAGAAAATTCATCAAATTTCCCTAGGACCAGGTTATGAAGGTATTTCTAAGTAAGTTGAAAAAAATAAATTCAGAGCTTTCTGTTCAAGAAGTCTTGCAGGAAATGTTGTGGAAAAGTAAAATAGACTTGGAAATGTAGGAAACCTTGGACTCCAGGCAGGGATTTTCTTTCCCCCATTCTTTTTCACATGCAAATACATTTTAATAGGGGCAACAACACCACTCACCAGTGGAACTGGTGGATTAGTTTCCTTGCCATTTGGAGTGGTTCTGTTCCAGTTTTTAATCCTAAATCTATTCCTGGTTTCATGGCAGTGTTTTTCTTCATCATTCTGGCACCACCAGGCGGTGCTCTTAGAGTTTTCCTCATGTTGGAAGCTAAATGTAGTGTCAGAGTAGAGCCTTTGCTTAATGGGAGCAGTGAAGCTGAGAATGGCATTGAACTGGTGGTCAAGCAGCTTTTCTGGCTTTCATCTACATTATTAGATTTATTTAATTTTTCTTTCTGAAAAGCTACTGACCTTCCCTTCTCTCTCCAAAGCGTGCGTAGGGGTTTTAATTTTGGATAATGCGTTTTATTATTTTATTTAATATAAATCCTTGTAACTACTGGAGGAGATTTGTCTCTGAATAGCACAACTTATTCCGTACAGGTAGTAGCAAGGCTGAGGAATGAGTGATCTTCATGGGAAGTGGTGGCTGAGATCTGTGCCAGAGCTTGTGGAGCTCTGCACGTCAGAAGAGCCCGTCTCGTGGGTTAGGGAGGAGAGTCTAGCGTGTGGTCTGTGCCAGTGGACTTTGTTTCACTGGAAAACTTCTTATTTTCTTTTAACCCTCTTGGTTCCTAATTAATAGACTATGGTTTATTACAGGAAACACAGGAAAAGTTATATCCCAGTCCCCTCTGATCCCCTTTCAGTTGTGTGTGGCCCTTCCTCTGGAGGGGAAGCTCCCAGCTCACCCCTCCTGAAGAGAAGGGAATGTCTTTCTGTCTTTTAGCAGTGTTCTGTTTTGCCTTCCTCCTGCCTTTGTTTTTAAAGGCTTGGGACAACTGATATGGAACTATTTGAAAGCACTAAATAAGAGCTTTTTTTGCCCCCTGCCCCCCTGGAGATTGCAAAGTAAACAGAACAAAAGCACTGTTAAAAAGGCTGTTCTCTTACAGTGAGAGAACTCTTCTGATGTTTCTGTAAATTCTTGTTGGCTCATTTACTTTAGAACTCTTATTTGGAGGGCTTTACAGGAGAAGGAAGAGAATATATCAGATATTCCCAGACTGCTTGCAATCCATCTGTCTTAATTTCATCAATTCCTAGGCAAGCGCTTTTAGGTAAAATGAAGGAGGGGATTTTCTGAATCTCTCGGTGCTTTCCGACTCTCCCGTGTTCTCCCCGAGCGCTTTTGAAATCCTGTAGCCCAGGCCTCCTTGATGTGCATTTGTTGCTTGTGGGTATGTTGATGAAGCAAAATTATTCTTTTTGTTATTGTTCTGACTGAAGAGATGTGGATCAAATAGGTCATGGGAAGATGTGAGATTGGTGAAATTAATATGCATAACGTAGTGCTGCAGAAGGTTACGGATGCAGAGTGTATCAAGTACGTGCTGCCCAAGTGCACCTCGGCTTCAGCAGTTGCTCATCTGACTTGAGCTGGGGCTCGCAGTTCAGCAAGGTGCTTCCACAGACTGCCCCTTAACCCTTCACGTACATCGGAAAATAACAGTCAAAACAATACAAGAAAAATTGAGATGGTGTGTGGCTTTTTGTTTTGTTTGCAAGGAGCATTTTTAGAGTCCTGATTTCCCCTTTTAATTGCAAGGACGTGTCCAGAACAAACAAGAACAGACACGAGCTGAAAGTGACGTCTTGGAAAATGATCTGCCAATAGTTTTGTTGAGGGCACATGTCCTCTAAGCCATCGTTCTGGAAACTGATCTTGTTAACGTGATGTACAGTTAAAGGACAGTGGGGTTTAATGGTTTATGTTTTCCTGTAGTTCAGCACACGTAACCAAATAATAAAACAAAAAATCCCAAACAAAACCATCCCAGGCTCGTATCAACAAAAATACCCAGCTCTTAACGGGAAATAAGCAGAACAGGTGATAACCAGCATCTACCTTATTCTTATGTCCACACTCGTATTGTTGGGGTGAGAAGCTCCCACATAATTGCTGCTAAGTGAAGTAGGGACCACTCTTGGTTCTCCTCATCCTTTATTCCTCTCACTGTTTGGAATCACTGTTTGAATTCACTGTTGCTGTCCCTGACGTTTTCAGATTGATTTATTTTTTTTCTGTGCCTCATCCTTGCTGACATGTACGGTAAATATCCGATTTGAAAGACTCAGATTTAATTTAGGAGCTGGGTTTGAGGGATGGGGTTCCACAGCCACGTTCGGGGCAGCCCATCCCCTGTGCCTGAACTGGCACTGGTGACAGTGCCCTCAGTTGTCATCCCGCTCGAGTGCTGCTGCACGAGCCGATTTTCAGATCATGAACTGGAACAAAAGAATATGAAATTAAGACCTACTAGAGTTCTGTTCTATCCAGCTTTAACTCTTAAAGCCATTAAAAGCTGACATTTATGCTCTGGCAGAGCAAGACGTTTATTTGCCCCGGGCAGCTCTGGGTGCATGTTCTGCCCCCAGCAGAGCTCAGCGTGCTGCGCTGCCAGCCTCCCTGCTGGTGGGCAAGCCTCCAGGGTTTGAAATCTACTTTATCATACATAGGTCACCTGATTTAATTCAAGTGAATAAGAGTTCTACCTAACAGCTTATCTAAAAGCAGGTTTTAATTATGGAGGAGAAAGTACCTTTTATTTGGTTTTTAAGTTATTACAGATAGCTGAAGGTATCAAAGTGCTGTTCTGAGCCCATTTGCTCACTGATTGTATTTGAAAAGTCAGGATTAAGGTCTTCCACTGTGCTTTTGACAGGGGCATTGACATACTAACCCAAGCCCATAATCTGAATTGCAGCTTTTCTTTTGCCCCTGCTGAAGGAGAGCAGCATTTATGCTCTTTAGGTTTGGATTCTTTATTGCTTTCTGGAGCAGTTCATGAAAAGTAGGTGAACGTTGACAGAATCGGGACCAGCCTTGACCTACTTGTGGCTTTTTCTCTGATCTCTCTCTTGGGCATGCCACCTCATCATTTCTGTTCTACCGTTTACTCATCTAAATTCTTATCTAAAACATGAAGAACTGGCAGATGTTTGGAAATCTGAATATTAAATGGGATATATCATCACTCCCACAGGTGTTCCCAAGAAGATTTTGTCACCTATATGACCCAGTAAAGGGAATCCTACTGTAAACCTTCTGTAATCATTTTTATTTCTTATGGAATTATTGTTTAAACTTTGGGTTTAAAGTGGTTTAGAGCCATGAATTTAATACCCCTTTGAAACTCTGCATTTGCTTCCAGGAGTCTGTATTCTACTGCAGAATGTCCAGACTAGAATTACACCCATGGAACTGATTCACATTACCACAAGGGTTTTGGCTGACTGGGAACAGAGAAACATCTATTAGGATTTTTGGGTCAGTTCACAAAGATCATTTAAAACTAAATTTAGCTTTGAAAACAACAGGTTAGACAAGAACCTGGCAGGTCTGACTTTGGTGTTTCTTTGGACTGAGTTGTGAAACCAAAAGAGTTGCTGTGCAGGATGTAAATTACTTTGATTTATAGCAACTCAGGTCAGGTTTGTGTGTTACTTTTTGTGGAGTGGGGTTTGGGGGAAGGAGGAGACACTTTCCTGGCAGATGCTGTAGTGTTTTAACTGTCAGGGCTGCCTTTTGGAGCTGGCAGTCTCCTCCAGTGCCTGCCCCCTCTGCTTGTTCACCTGGGCAGTGGCACCGTGAGATTAGCAGGCTCGGTTGGGTTTTTTGCTCTGCTGACAAGTCTTGCAGACACTTGCCAGTATAAAACCCCAAAGCTTTTAAGCAGCGTGTAGGGGTAGGTACCGTTCTGCCCGCATCGGCACTTGGGAGAGGAGCAGGGGACAAGGTCTTTCAATAAACCTTCAGATTTTGCTACTCTGTTTTATGACACCTTTTGTAACTTAAGCCAGTGACTTTGATCGCTGACCAGTGAGCATGTCACTCCTTCAGGCCCTGATGAAATGAAGACATAAAGCTAATGCATTAAATATTATGGAAGGATGAGGTTAAAGGAGCAAGACCGTTCCGAGTAATCTCTCCTTTATTTGTGAAGTCACACGTGTTCTTTTACTGGCAATGTTCTGTTCAGCAATAGAAAATACACTGCACATCAGCCAGATGAGCTGCAGTGACTTGTCTTCTGGTTTATACCTGAAGTCCGTTTGTATTTTAGTCTCTGAGGGTTTGGTCTGGTTGATGATACCACTGATTAATGTTTCAGTTATTGATCATTATAATGAATTTATTACTCACTTCTACTTCGCTCTGAAAATACCACCTTGGGAGAGGAAACAAAAGTGAAGTCAGCAGTAGAGGCCAGCAAAAATCAATCATCGCTGTCCTTAATGTTGATCATTTATTTTGTTCCTATATTATTATGCAGTTATTAAACGTTCAGAGAGACTTGCAATGGAAAATAAAAATTCTGTTCTGAAGCTCAGTGTTCATTCTCTGGCTTTAAGGAATCCTCTGGAAAGGTATGCTGCACTCCAGGTGAGCGTTGGCTCTGAGGCTGGCGTAGCCACGCTGTCCTGTCTTGCAGAAAAAACCTCATTATTTGAGTGATAGTTGTGTGCTTTATCACTGTTAGAAGGGGGGTCACGGTGAGTCTGGGGAAGTGTGAGAAAGGTAGAAGGTTACGGTTAAAGTACTTGAACTTCAACAACAATACTGACTGTCAAATGTTCAATACTAAACAGTTACTTAAAAAAATACATAGACAGGGACTCGTTTTTACCTGAAAATTTACATTTTTTTCACATGTGACAATATTTCAGTCATTTGAGTACTCAGCCAGTGATCTCTTGTAGAGTTATCAACAAGATGAGAAATTGCATTGGTTCCACGTCCTGCCTGTCATGGAGGGGTTTTCAGATGTCTTGTATCGCTCTCAGCAGGCTGTTAATTCAGAGGTACTATTTACCTGTCTGTTTTAGTCCCTCACTCTAATATCTTAATATTTCTGGAATTGCCTTCTGAATGTAATGAAAAGCAGTGGTTATGGCTCCAACGTAATTGAGACTGTCAAGGAAATAGGTGGAATTTTTACAGTGCTCTGAGAGTTGATGGTATGTGACAGAGGATCATTCACTTCACTGGTCCATGGTAATGGGAGTCTGATGTCTCTTTAAACTCCCTGTTAATAAATATAAGCCTGATTTCTTTTTTCCTTTTTTTTTTTTTCTTTTCAAGCTTGTGCATCTTTCTTTAATCTTCATTAGCACATAGTAAAATAAAAAGCTCTTCTTTCATGTTCCAAAAATATCCTATAACCCCAAAGCATCTTCTAGACTTTAGGGTTGTACAGTGTGAGTTTATTTCACACTTGTGTTTTGACACATCCCTTCTGTTCCTGCAGTAATCCAAAGATGGAATGACTGTGCAGTGTTGATCACATTGAAATCTTTACACAGCAGGAAAAAAAAAAAAGGGGCAGCAGTTTACCACAATTTGCATAAGGAAAATGTACAGAGGAAGCATCAGAAAACCTGATGTTCACTTGCCTTCTACGGAATGATGAGGAAGCTGCCGTTAGTGTAGCTGGGGTCTTTATGACTGTCCTCTAAATATGTAAGGAACTCTCTTTGGTTTGAGTTGCCCTTCTGAGGGAAGGCTGTATTGGCTCTGGAAGGTACCTCGAAAGACCTCGTCAGGCGTGCACTTCATTTTGTTTCTCAGCTCTTGGGGTTTATTCAGTAGAGGAAGAACTGAGACATCCCTGCTTAGTGATTCATTTGGCCATTGCTGAATGTTGGTGTTGGGAGTTACAGTACCTTAGAAGCTTGATATGTATTTTAAGTGATATTTTAAAGTTCTGTGATGCTAATATCCCTTCCTGTACAAGGCAAAAGTGCTGCTGTATAAAATAATTTCTGGTAAGCGGAGCGGACGAGAGTGGCAACTAAGAAGTTTTCCAGCTTGCAATACTACATTCTGTATCCTTGTCATAAATACTTGTATTGTAATAAATAGCAAGTGGGCAGAGAGATGTTGCAACATGAAAGGTCAGTAAATAAGAGTTGCCTCTTGCAGATAAAAACCTTTATGAATGCTCATAGACCTATCACCAGCACAGATTTGAGGAGATGAATGTGAACAGCAGCATTTCATAAACCTAGAAGGTACTGTGAGCCTCATACAATAGACATATCAAAGTCCTGAGGCTTAACGCTTAACCAACAGATACAACTATTTCCCTCGGTGCTAGCAGAGAACACCGGAGTGTAATTACTTTGAAGTACTGTGTTTCAAATATTTGTTGCAGGCTTTGTGTTGAATACTCTTCTGATGGTATTTTCGTATGCTGGCAAACAGCCAAACGTGATGGGGCTGAAAAAGAATGAATGGCTGACATGGGAGAGATTTCACCTGGAAGGTGAGGTACTGAGATATTAATTGGGATGATGGGCAGTGCTGCTTCACAGTGATTATTGAGTAGCCTCACTGGAGTAATGAAGCAAAAATGAGTTTAGTCACAATTTTTTGTTGCTGTTGTTCTGTTTTGTCCCTGTCCCTCAGGAGGATGAGAGGCACGAGGGAAAGAGGATAGTGAAGCTTAAGATGTTGGAGGTGATTATTGCAGGAAACTAGGTATCTATCTAGAGGATGTGACCAGAGACTTTATTAACCTACTTTGCTCTGGAGGTGCAGAAGTGTTCTAGGAACGGTGCCAAAGCTTCTCGGACATGGAGGAGAATTTGGGGTTTCCTTGGCTGGCTACTGGGAATGGGAATAGAGGTCAGGGATTTGGGCCAGCAGTGTGGTAGTTCATGTAATTATGGTACGTGCTTTAAAAATAGAGAAAAAGTGCAAAAATACCTAGAGATTTTTGTTTATTGGGCATGTTATTTATGAACATCACAGGCCTTAGAGAGCTGTGCCGTTGACTGCGGGAGGGAATTGCTTTTATGGAATTAAAAACTATATTCAAATGAGTGTATTGTACAGTGTAATACCTTAGTCTAGCTGGGGTTCATACAGGCAGTTGAGAAGTAAATAAAAAAGGTGTCGAGCACAGCCAGAAAATTTTGTGTAAAGGGGGAAATAAATGTGATTTGGAAAGCAGTTTCAATTTTAAGCTTCCATGAAGGAAGACAAATTAAACATTTTTAAAGATATTAACCGTAACAGTATCCCTTTAATTTTCTATCCTTTCTTTTAAGTAAGATACTCTGAATCAATTTTTGTTCAAGGAGACAGATTTCTTGCAGTAATCAGTTTTGCTTTTAGCTCTGATTTTTAAAGAATAAGTGATAATGGCGCACATGCTTGAGGGTGTGATTAGAACGCTACGTTAAAAGGCTTTTTAGGACATCTATGGTTGAAAAGGGAGCTCTGGAGAGGGCTGCATTTGGCAGCTGAGCAAGAGGGGAATAAAGCATACCTTTGAAGTGTGCTGTGAAGAACAAGTCGCTTAACCCTTTCGCATAAAGTACCTTTTATGACAGTTAAATCTAGGTGGTTTCTCCAGGCTCGCCTGAAAGTTACACGTTAAATCTGTTAGCTTGGGCTTGGGCTTTGCTTTCCCCAACGAATCCTGCGCCTCTGAAAAGACCACCCGTCGAGAACACTCCTCCGAAAGACTTGGCTGCTTGGAGTAGCGTGCAGTACGGGGTTTTTGCAGTGCCTTTGAGTATTTATTAGCTCGTGGTGTTCTGTGGAGTATGCTGAGGATGCAGAATGGTAGCAAGCGCATTAGATTGTCTTTTTTGATAATCTTCTTAGGGAACTTATTTTCTGTTCAGTGACTTTAAAGCATGCACAAACTGTTTTTGAAAACACAAATTCCTTCATGTAAAGCCTACTTTATTTGTGAAAATTGTAGGAAAACATTTAGCTGGTGAAATGTATTTTTGTAGGTTCTAGGTGTCTAAAAGTGTAAGAAGTTTTTACTTCAATCTGTGAAAACCTTTACCCAACTTTTATCAGTCTGTATCAGGCCGAAAATGACTTCTTGTCTATTTAATATCAGGTGATCTGTTGTGTGAAGGAGCACTCAGAGGGTGCAGAGCTGACCCCCGAGGATGGGTAAACCAGGGGAGAACTACTCGTGAATGGCCCATCCCAGCTGGCTGCAGTGCTGCTCTCTGGCCTCACTGCTGGGACAGTTGGCACTTCAGGTGGACAGAAAAGCAGACTGACTCCTTATGATGCAAAGGTTAATTTGCAAGAGTAAAGTACACATCCGAGAGAGGACCGTGGGTGTTGTGCCTTCCAGCAGTAGTGATGCTGTTACATCCTCCTGTAGATCTGTGGAGCCTTTATCTCTGACTGTCACTGCACTGTCTGTGTAGTTCCTTATTGCTTCCACACTGACTGGTCTTGGATGTCTGTGTCTCAAAGTTAAGTTTAGTGAAATCAAAGTTTTGCTCAGGAGTACCTCCTCAGCTGTCTTTGTCAGTTTGCTTTCATTTCCCATCTCTCAAAATAAAGAATTCTTTTTACCCACTGTTAATATTTCATTTTAGCATCTTTGAAGAACTGCCAGCCAGAGGCTGCTGCAGAGCAGTAGTGACCTGAAAATCATTAACTGCACATCCACTTCTGAAATCTCTCAAAAAATAACAGCTGTTCTTTTTGACAATGTCTCTTAATAATAAAACCTTTTTCTTATTTTTTTCCATGCTTGCGTGCTAAAAAAATCTGCTATCGGTACCAACTTTCCTGTGGTCCATTCTTTCTGACCCCGTTAGAAAAGGGTTAATCTCTGCTGCAGCTCCTGGTTGCCCTTCGTAGGCAATGATTTGCAGCAGGATCCTAAACAGATTTTTTTGGAAAGTGGTGAACTGCTGGTGAAAATACGTGGTCACACTTAGGAAGTGTTCATGCCCGTTTTATGGGTGCCTGTCTCGTGGGCCCTGGCTGGCTGCTCAGGCTGAGCAGATCCATAACGTAGCTTATGTGTAGGATAAGAAAGGATGCTGTTTATCCTTCCAGTTGTGTCCCTGGCCACTGCATGAGTGCAGGATCCACCTTTCATTGGTGCCTTTCCTCACTCCAGGGGGTAGCCATCCTCAAAATCCAGTGTACTTCTCTTTAACTTCTTCAGCATCAGTGCTGCTGTCTGTTTGATCTGTTGATTTCCATTTGTTTATTCTGGAAGTTTAAAACGGCTTCCAGAGCGCTCTGGTCATTGCACTGAAGACAACTGAACTGCTATACTATTTTACTCCTCATAACTTATCTGTGTGTGGCTTTTCCTTTAAAAATTATATCCAAAGTGATTACGAAGATCTCCTTTAAAGGCGATTGTATCAGCTTTTGCATCTCTGAAACAATGCATGTACAGCCAGAGGGTAAACCACACCATAATACCACACCATAATACCACACCAATTGCGTGAGTGTGTATGCTAAAATCCTCTTGTGAAAAATCCAGCAAAAACAAAACCTACCTCCCTTCATTAGCCACCTCTCCTGTTTCTCACTGCAAGGGGAGCCCGAGTCACTCCAGGGAGAGGACAGGATCTCCTGTGGTTTCTAACATGGAACACTGGCTCTCAGTGTGGGAAAAGGCTCACGTAAAGGTAAAAAATTTGGGGCCTCAAACCAGCCAGCTTGGGTTATCTACAAGCAAGGCTGTATTTTAAACTGGCTTTCTGCAGTTAGCTGGTAGGGTGAGGCATTTCTAGAGAAGCTGCTCATGTGTTATCCGAGCCCTCTAAACTGCATTAATCCCACCTCTCCCTCTCCTTATTGACTAGACAGAGCCAGTGTGACTGACTTAGATCATATTTGACATATGCTTAAGCTGTCATTGTTACTGAAAAAGCAGTCTGTCTGTCTTCCCCTTTGTCTCAGCTACTTATTTTCCTGCTTTCAGCTTCATTGTGCCAGCACAGCTGTTTGCCTGACCACACGGTGAGCCAGCTCTGGGAGCCCAGCAACAACCATTAGCCAGGTTAAGCATGCCCCACTTAGAGCCTTGGGTCAGAAAACTGACTTCTGGGCTGCTAAAGTTAGAATGATTTGGCATGTGAATAATTCAGCTTCCATTAAGAATTGTCACACACCTTTGAGATGCATTTCATAACCCTTGGTGAGCACCACCAAGGAACGTGTCTGGAAGAAGAATCCTTCAGTCTGTGGTTGGAGAAAATACTCCTGCTTATTAGGCAAGGTCACTGGAGAATCTAGAACGCTACCTTTGTCCTGTCTGGCTTGTGTTGGAGTGTTTGTAATAGAATTGTAGAGCAGCTACTTTACTTTCCTTAACTCAATAGATGTGTATAAATTTCCTTTTTATTCTTCAATAAGAAAGCTGTTGTTAAAAGTGCATCCATATGCTGTTTTATTTATTTAACGATCTCACACATCATATATGTGCTTTCCTTGCCTCTCCCTTCTGCTGCCTAGCAGTCCATTGATCAGATTTTGGGGTGTTTCAGGAGGGATCATTGCCTGGCAGAGCTCCACGGAGAACAGTTATACTGGATCCAACAGCCTGTCCCTGACTGTAAACTTTATGTACCCAGTCAAACACGTCCCAGATAAGTGGGTTGATAACTGCACATCCTCTCCCTCCCCTTGCACAACAGTCTTGAGAGTCTTTTGGCTTTGTGAACTTTTCTAAAGGGTTTTTGTGTTTCATCCCACGCTCCGATATGCTTTGAGAAATGCCAAGGTGGGATCAGTTGCTGTACTGTGCCCTGAAAAAAGTGGCTTGTTGGGTATCACGTGCCCTTGAATATGAGCTACATTCTTTGTTTAAAAGTGATATATCAAATCTGCTTGGGCGAGCAGCTGAAATGCTCACAGGACCACGTTTGTTAGATATCTTAGAGTAAGGCTTTCTGGAAAAAGTCCCTGTGATTAAGAGTCAAGCAACCGAGGAAAAAAGATCACTGACTAAGAAGAAATCCTATTAAGTCATCTGTGTCCGTCCCCCCTCCTTCTGTTAAGTCCTGATGTAAATTTATTCCTGATGTAAGTTTATAGGTATTCCCTATAAACAGGAGGGAAGGTTCACCTCCCCTTTAGAGCAAACTCCATCAGCAGTTTCCCACACCACCCCTGAGAACATTCTTTCATCATCTTGTTTCTGTGTAATAATCACCATGGAGTAGTCCCAAACTTGTTTTTCTACCAGTTGAAACTCCAGAACAAGGTGTATGTGCTGACCTGGATCGGGGAGAGAAAAAGTGACTGTTGGCGTCGTTTTCACCTTGACAATTTGCCATCAAGATGGTGGAGAGTTGCTAAAGACTCGTAGTGCGTAACTGAAAGGGTTGAATGCCTGCAAGGATTCTTTGAGATAAGAGTTGTCTTTGAGAACATTTTAACTGAGGTCTGGGTTGTATCATCAATCCTTTCTGTAGTTCTATTGCCGTTTAAATTCTTATTTCTGGAGCGATTAGCCTGCGATGTAAATAGAAGCTACAGTCTTTGAAAAGTATCTTTTTTTTTTTTTCTTGGTAAGTTTTCTGTCAGACTCATTTAGACTTTTTATGTCGTTCCTAAATATGAGATGCATTTATATTATGTATATTCAGCAACCCCCCAGTGTTTTCTGATGGCTGGAAGAAGGACCGTTCTACGTAGGGCACTCGGCTGCAGTTCAGGAGCTGCAATCCCCATTCCTGGCTCTGTCCATAAGCTCCCAGCGTGACCGAGGGCCTGCTTCCCTGCTGTACCTAATCTGGTGTAATTGTGGTCTGCTACCCAAAAATGGCACCGTCTTGCGCGGTGCCCCGGCCATGTGCTCGCACAGCTTCCCCTCTGTCACGTCCAGGCATCGGGGGGCTTTGGGATGACTTCATTCCGCTTGCTGCCTGTTTGATGCCGGGTCTGTCTGCACCGGCTGGCTCTGCTGCACGACTCCCCTCCTGGGCAGCTCTTGACCATCTCCAGTGCTGACAGGAGGGCGAGAAGCAGGGGGCAGGACCCCCTCCTCCTGCAGCAGCTTGCGTAGTGTGAAGCCCCAGTGTCAGTAAATCGCTCGGACGCGTACGTCCTTCTCGAGCGCGTGTCTGTCGGAGGGATAAAAGTCCTCTTGTGTCTGTGATGGTTTGGAGATGGAGGGAGCAAGGGGGTGTGTGCCTGAAGCTTGTCTGCTTCTTTACCCTGGTGTGTCCTGGTGCTCTAGTGAAAAACCCTACCTGTGAAGGGTGGCACGGGACTGAATTCCTGTGCTGGTAGATTTGACTGCCTTTTAAAGAAAGGGTAAACCAAACAGTACAGTTGTTCTTATTGCCCAGTAGGCAGGCTGAGATTTATTAGCGAAAGCAGGGCTAGATGTGGAAGAATTAAACCAGATGGACTGTACGTGCCTTGCGGCCTTTAGCCCAGAGACAGGTAACACAGTCTGGTTAGGTGCAGAAAGTTTAACTTTCAGCTTGATTGATGGCTTGATGAAGGACTTTGCAAAGCTCTGGTGTCTAAAAAAACAGGCAGTATTTCAAGTGGAACACTTTAGTTTTGTGTTAAGCCTTCAAAGGTATGTGTATTTGATTATTTTTTTTAATGAGAGCCAAAGTCTGAAACAAGACAAATTGGCTTGTTCGTATGTATCTTAATCTCTTTTGTGTTCATTTCTTTTTAACTAGAGGGATCATTTTTGCAGTGTTTATAAAAAGGCAGAAGTGGCCAAACTGATGTTACAGAGGAAACACTATCCAAAATGACAGCGTTATCAAATACGTTCAGAAATTGAGAATAGAGAAATAACCCTCTGTAATACTTGGACTCTAGTAATCCTGGTGTTGCCTTTGCCAGGATGTATAGGGCTACAAGCTGTCGTCGTTGTGGCTGGTCACCATTTTTTAACGGGCTGAATCATGAAGCCAGTTAAAGTGGAAATGAATATGAGTATTTGCTTTGCTTTCTTACATCCTCCTTAGGTACCCGAAGAGTTGGTAGGGTAGGGGAAGAGCACCTTCCTGGCAGCTTTTTTGAATCTTACAGAATCTACTGTTGGATAATGTGTAGAATTCAATGCTCTGCCATTATTGTGTAGGCAAAGTGTGAGCGACGAGGGCAGACAGTGGGCGCTGCTACAGGCGGAGGCAAAGGGAGGATGTCACGACCCTGGTTGTGTTAATGAACACAGAGCTGCTCTTCTGATAGCAGCACAAGTTAATTGTACTGAGAGACTTGGAATTGCTGTGAAAGCAAAACGTTTGACTTTGTTTAATAGTATAGAAGGTGACTTTTTGCTATGGTTTGTACACCAAATGAAGACTCCTACATGATTTGGTGTTCTGACACAAACATCTGGAATCGTGTCGCTCTTCAAGGCATGACTAAAGCCAAACTACATATTCCTTGGTATCTCTGCTCCCAGATCTATTTATTAACTTATTTTTTGCCCCATACCTATATATATATTTTCAGTATGTTATTTTTGGTTTAAATCTTGGTCTCTTATCTCTTTATCCCCAGCTACAGTTGATGCTTAATAAGTGAAACCTTTGCAGACTTCAGTCGTAGCTTGAAAGAGCACCCCGTTGCCTGTGTGCTGAGTGATGGATAGATTCCCTGCCTGCTGCTCACTTCCCTGCTAGATTCACCCAGGGTGTAATAGCCTAACAAAGCAGAGGAGGGAATTGAAATGTGTTCTTCTGAGAACAGCAGTAAGTAAAGCTGCCTTTCTAGTTGTTCTCTCAATTAGCTCCTAGGAGATTTTCCTGCTTTTCTAGT
Source organism: Chloroceryle amazona (assembly GCA_027560015.1). NCBI lineage: Eukaryota > Metazoa > Chordata > Aves > Coraciiformes > Cerylidae > Chloroceryle > Chloroceryle amazona. Next base: position 4,448 of record JANHFX010014434.1, on the reverse strand, counting down.
TTCTCTTGGGGATATGTGACCTGATAACATATTGCTATAAATAATTATTTTGCTCCTATCAAAGTAGGTACTGTGCACAAACACAAAGCAGGGTTTTCAGCATCTGTATGGGATGCTGTAAATACCGGTTTTTCAGACAGACTTCTTTCTGTCTTTCCTTCCTTTTTCTGCTCTTCTTTGGAATGCAGTCCTGACATTTCTGATCTTCATTACTTTGATTGTTAGTTTTGTGCTGCCCCTTGAAGTGAAACTGCCAGTGAGTTAAAGCTCACAAGCCAAGCAAGGGGGTGAGGAGCAGTGTGATATTGTGGCAGCTTTGGGGAAAAGAGTAGAGGAATTGCTTTCAAGCTGGATATTCCTTATTTAGAAGTGAGTTATTTAAAAGAAAAAGGAAACTGGCCTCAAATGCATATACCCCAGGAGCCCCATTTAACTCCTTCCTTTATCAGAGACTGCAACGGGAGCACCAGGAAAAGGCTGTTGACCTAAATGATTTTTGTTGTGTGGAAGCATTTGAAAAACCGTGGAGCAGACGTGGCAGGCCGTGCTCACACAGCTGGGATTGGGTTTAACCGCTCGGCAACACGTTCAGCTCTTTTTGCTTGTTGAACGGTCCCACAACTAGCATCAGCATCAAGCACCAATAAATCTGTGGTAGCTGTCAGTATGAATGAGAGTTTTATGCTACCCGATTAAAGCCCGACCTTTTTGTCAAGCCTTTCCCTCCCTATCGAGGCGGTGCGAGCCACGTCCCCGGGAGGACGCTGATGTTTGCCGGTGTCCGTTGCCCGATTATGTTCTGACGTAGCAGAATTTGGTACTGACAGAGAAGTGCCGTGCTGGATACTGAACTAAAGAGCTGTGGTACCGTCAGGTAGGAAGCACTGTCAGTTTACTCAGGTGAGGCTCAAGAGCAGGAGAGGCTCAGGAATTGGTAATGAGAAGTTTTATGTATCTACCCTCCGTCAGAGCAAGAGAGAGATGCCCATTTCATGTCTTAGGGGGTAATGGTTGCAAGGATTTTTAGGCATTTGGCCACTACTGTCTGTAATTTTATTTTTTTTAAGGATGGAGGTTTGACAAACAACAGGCTGCATACCAACAGGAAAACCAGAAACTTTGCAGTTCGTATTATGTTCATGTGTAATTAACAGTGATTTATGAGGACTTCCAAGTAGGCAACTGTAAACTCATGACTTTCTGCAGAGCAGATAGGAACTTGCTCAACAGTGGATGGTCATCATTTGCGCCCTAAAATGTATTTTCAATCTGAACTAGTTTTTGTAAAAGCTGAGTGTGGATCCCTGCGTTTGTCTGCAACCAGCAGCGTTTTGTAGCAGCACAGCTGAAGAAAGGGAGTGTTTCAAATCCATTAAAAAAATCCTATTTTAGGTATCTTTTTACCATCACTTCCACTTTGGGCTTTCTGGTTTTCATTTTTCTATTGGAACTCCAGGGATGACTTTCTCTGAATTTGTGTCTTGGATTCAGGTTTTTAACTTGGAAGATGTTCCTGTCAGTCTTGACCCATCTCTCTGCCTTGCTGCTGGTGACCCAGCTCCCAGGCAGCTGGGGGAAGCAGAGTGTGTGCATTGGGCTGGGGTTCAGCGTTTGGTGCCGTCTGATTTAGGCGACGAGGTCAGGCTGCTTACTTTAAACAGCTGTTAAGGCTTCCTTCAGAAATCAGCACAGACCCACCTACAGAAGCAGTGCAATTGAAAACTAATGAACACGAGTAACTTTATTTTGAGTGCTGCTCTGTATCTTAATGTGTCGGTAACTTTGGACAGCGGGAGAGCAGGACTTCTGTTCCTTTAAAATAGCCTATTGAATTTCAGACTTTGCCCCAAAATGTTTCAGGTTGCTATTCTAAAATGAATTCTGTTGTTCTATTTTAATATTTGATTAGAATTGGGAGTGACTATTTTAATCTGTAATTTAATTAAGGGACATCTTGGAGGTCTTCTGGTGGTTTTGTGCGGAGTTGTGGCACTACCTGAAGAGTGCACGTGAGCATAGGTTATACTTTTTAATAGCTTGATCTTTAGACCAATGAATATTAGCACTTTTTTACTTTAAATTTCATTTTATTAGGTCGGACTATGCAAATAGATTTGGTATGGTCAAATCTGGTGTTTGTTTTGTATGCACAGTACACATAATATTTATGTGAAGTGTAGCTTGGCTGGTCACTAAGGCAGGGATGATGTGGAGAGGGTCGCTCTCCCTGGAGATGGCAGGAGCTGCTCTGTCGTCCTTGGTCAGGCTGAGCTTTGCCCTGCAGGGCAGGTGGGCCAACCCCTGGGCTGCAGGACCAGCAGGGCTCAGCCCAGCCAGCCTTTTGGCCACGGAGGAATAAAAGCATTCCTCTGTAGCAGGCTTCAGCACTTACCTCAGTTCTCTGGTACTGTTTGTGCTGAACCGAAGCAGCTGCTACCCTGAGTGGAGAGAGAACAAACTCAACATGGCGTGAAATTACTGCACTTCCATTCACATTCATTAGGGTTATATTGTTACCAGCTACAAGCGTGACTGGGCCCTGCATGAATAACAACAAGAAATGCCACTTTGTGAGCTTCACCTTAAAACCCTGGCGAGACACAATTCCAGCTTCTAAAGGGTGTCTGTTCCCGTGCGTGCCACGGGACTGTGATAGCAGTTTTCCTCTCCGTTGCTGGAACGATGTTTATCCTCCTAACACCCGGGGAAGGCAGATGGGAAGTTTGTGAGTGGAAGGATAGTTAGTGGCCAGTGGAAGTTACTCCAGGGGTCTGGCGTGTAGGTTCCCAACGCCGTGTTGCTGCTACTACAAGGTGCTGCCTCCGGGATGTTTGTCACGGGAAGGAGAACCGGTATGGAAAACTTCAAGTCCCAAACAGATGATTAACTTTGCTCAATTAGAAATGAACCAGTAAGCAAGTGGAAGCTTGTTTTGGTATTTATCCCTCTTCCTGCAGATCGGTTTCATGTCTGCTGAGAGGTTGAGTTTCAGAAACAGCTCCATCACCCGCCTTAAATTCAGTGTTGTCTTGTTGGTGCTGCAGCACCAGTGAGCAAACCAGGGAGTGAAAGTGGCTAAGAATCCTCTGATGCGTAGCCATAGTGGGGCTGCTTTTCATCTCTGTGCTCTCAGATCCCTGGTGAACCTTGTCTGAAAAGCCTTCAGGACATGGCTACTAAGGCCACCCCTGAAGAGCAGAGAGCAGGACCTCCAGTACCTGCTTTGTCAATCCAGCAAGCGTCGAGCTTTCCACAGCAGGTTTGGATGTGGTCTTTTGGTTCTTAGTATTTAAGCCCAAAACCACAGGCAAGCTATTCTTGCTCTTTAAATAACACTGGCTTTATTGGTCTGATTAATTGCATGTTGTTCAAGCACTTTTTAATTTGTTTACGGCGTAAAATAGCAATTGTGTCTATTTAAAGAAAATTCTTTAGTTGCAGTTACATTTTTTAGATACGATTCTAAGGAAAAATAATGAAACGAGCCCATGTATATAATTTTCTTCACTTTCTTCAAGAAGCATTGTAGAGCGTGCTCTAAATATGCTATAATATATGGCATAAAATAGATGTTGAAGACTTTAAATAGAATATTTTTCATAGCCAAGGTAGCTGTTTAACTGCTGGTCTGGCTGCACTGTTGAGGATAAAGTAGCCAGGGAAGGTGCTTGTGCCCGCCCGGGTATCGGCAGTCCCGTGGGAGGAGCTGCCAAAGGTTCGGGTTGTCAGAGGTCTGAGGTCTGTCCCGTGTGACCTTTGTGTGCCATCAGCGGGGTCCGCTGGTGGAATTTCTCCCCCAGCTGTGGCTGTCCCCGGGAGAGCAGCGTGCCATGTGTGCAGCGGTCAGCGGTAGCGTCACAACTCCAGAGGGAAAAATTTGGCAGCATCTGCAGTGTAATCAGTGAGCAGGTTTATGAATAAAGTTGTACAACTTTGTTTTTGTAGCAAGAACGTATCTGTTCAATTCCCAGGAGTTGTCAGCCTTTAAGCTTTCTTTTGCCGGTTAGATGTTCGGTGGCACTTTCCTCTCTTTATTTTCCTTTTTTGGCAAAAACTCGTTGGGGGCCAGACATGCCGTCTCATAACGAGAGGATACCGCTAATTAGCTGATCAGCGGCGCTTGACCTTGCGAGCAGCGGGAACTCCCAGCTCGCGCTGGGATCAAATGCCCGCCAGTTCGTGCGGCGCTGGCCCCGCTGTGCGCGTCAGGCTCTGCCCCCGCTGGAATCCCAAAGCCGCGGGCCAGCCTGCGCTGGGATTTGAGGGGACTCGCTGAGGTGAATTCGCCGTCACCACGCAGCGAGTGAAGCCGCACGCGGTGCGAGGGAGGGAATCGCGCGCTGGCCGACGGCGAGTGTCCGGGTGCTCTAACAGTCCATTTCCCTTTATCGTTCATCGTCTTTCCAACTTAGGCACGAGGCAAGGGTCTGACAGCAAATAGGAAAGCA
>JANHFX010014433.1:41839-62862 GCA_027560015.1 Chloroceryle amazona | reverse complement strand
CTTTGTGGTAAAATTCATGTTCTTTTCCTGAAACTCCCATGTAAGTTCTTTTGTTGCCTTTTTTGTTTGTTGGTTTTGTTGGTTTTGTTTTGCTTTGTTTTTTAAAGAGGTATCTAAAAAGAGATAGTCTCCATCCACTCTTATAGGTTCAAACAAGATTATAAAATATATACATTTTTGTACTTCTTGGGCACATATTGCCTCAGTCAAAATCTTCTGCATCTCGGACAGCTCTGTGATCAGTTTGGTCAAACAATACCATAAGAAAATGAAACCAGAATCATTAAAAGGACTAAAGCACTTTTAGGTTGCCTAGTCCATTAACAAGCAGCTGCTATTGATCTGCCCGTGTTATTGGTCGTACATATTAAAGGACAGCACATGGACCAAGCAGCAGCTTCACAAGAGTATAGGAAAATAAGTCAGTCGATGTAGTCCAACACATCCCTGGCTCCCAGTGAGGGGCTAATTTGATCACTGAGCTGTCATACAGCCAGAATTTTCATTGTGCAACCAACAGCCAGGCCAGACCTTCTGGACACCCGTGTCAGCAATGGTCCTCTCAGCACGGCTGAGTTTCAGCGGCTGCTTGCAAGAGTGAGATCCTCTTCCAGACTCACCCCCCCCTTCGGCACACATGCCTCCCAGTAATTCCTGACTAACTTGTGAGGAATACAGCAACTTGGTCGCAGGTGAAAACTGAAGAGTAAAGCTCTTCTATAAGTCTTACACCACAACCTAGATGTCCATTTTTGAAAAGCATACCAACAACAGAGCCTGTAACTGTGCCCGGCACGTGAACCGCAGAGAACTTCGGTCGTTTTTGCTAGAAGGCATTTTTTAATCTATGTTATAAAAACTGTGGAAAAATTGAAGATACCATATTTCATAGATGCCATGTCTATCCAACTTAGGCTGGCATTACTTAGCCAGCTGTATTTACATGTGTTCATGCAGGTCACTGCTGTCTGGAGAGTTCCTTTAAGGTCTCCAGCAGCAGCAAGGTTAAGGCAGCTGCAGAGGCTTCTCTGTCCCCAGAGACCAGAGTTTCACGGAAGGCTGAGTATTACCACAGAAACCAACTACAAAAACAGTCCACAGGCTCCTGCCCCCTTACTCTGGTAAAGCAATTTGTACTACGTGAAAGGCAAGGGCACCAGTGCTGAAAACTGATCAAAGTAAACACTGCTGTTAAAGTACCGGGTTTGTTTTGCTGACTTCAAGGCATCAAATCGCAGACTCTATTTTGTTCTAAAAAGATGAAAGTCAAGTGCCAAGGCTTTGTAAGGTTGAGTTAACTATTCCAGTGTGAAGGCCTTCAGATAAATTCATAGCACATTTTCCAAAACAGCCATTACGAATTTGTGCTAATAAACCAGTACAAAATACGCTGTGCTGTATTGAATTACGCTGCCCAGGCAAGGACAGCTGCGCTCGAAAAGAGAAGAGGAAAATGAATTTTAACTCCCAGGTCTTGTAAACACATTTTCTGACTCACAAGTCACACAAAGCTAGATTCATGGTATCTTAATCTTCACACCTGAGCAATGAGCTAAATTACTTAGTACAAAGTAGGCAAAACTCAGAACAGAAAACCAGTTAAAGAACTAATATGGAGAACTATCTTTACAGTTCATTAATTAGAAGAAGTTTAGAATTTCTATTGAAAATCACTTGAAAAAAATGTTATATACATTGGCTATAAAAGAAATCAGTCAAGGATTAATCAACGAATCCACCTCAAGTCCAAGTATTGCACTGCTTTACAAAAGTGTTTATCAATTATGTTGGGAAGGATCTCCAGGCCATTTTTTTTCTTTTGGAGATGAAAGTAAAGAAAAAGTATATTCCTTCGGCAGGGACTGTGAATTCAAAGTGAAACGCTTCCCTCCATCCCGCCTTGTATTTTTGCTATGCTCATTGAACACATCATTACAGATTTGATACCAAGGCAGATAGAATAGATTGCAATACCCCAGCTTTTGGGAGGCAACAGTTTCCAAGACAGAGTTTGCTGATTTTTCCAAGAAATACAATATACATCCACATGGTGGTACTGCTTGAAGGCGATTTTGCTCAAAGGGTTACATACTTGCAATCTTAAATCAAATGATTGTACAAGCAATTTCCTATAAGCACATCAGACCCCAACACTTCCCTTCTGGGAAGGTTCTCCACTTCAGACTCTTCTACTTGTACAAGACAAATACCTATTTTTTATTTTTTTTTTTTTTAAACTCACCCCAGCAACAAGAGAGAAGGTCTTCAGAATAGCATCAGAGAAATAAGTATGTCCAGAAAAACTGAATGCCATTAAAAACAAGGACTCATATCCACACACAGCTACCTTTTCTCCTGCAGAACCTGAAGCTGGGCCACCTTCAAAGCCCTTGCCAGAGAGACACCATGCTTTTTTCTCTCTGCTAGGTCAGCACTACAGGATGCTGTTGGGGCATGTACCTACCCCTCTGGAGGGAGCAGGGGGGCTGTGATGCACGAGACACACTTTGGGAGGGAAAGCCCTTTTCTGTTTGCATTACTGCCAGGATGAGGCACAACTCAGTCCTCAGGGAACAGGTCTGAGTCCCTGGGAGCATTTACCCAGTGTGCAGATGGAGGACTTAAGTTTATTTCCACGGCTCAGGCAACACTCCAATTCTGAAATCAACCTTTGCTTATTTTATCCTAACTATACTGTTGCAAATGTATTGGCATTGCCTGGGCCTTCTCACCCATGCTCCACAGAGAGAAGTAGATTGACTAAAGAACAAGTTTAGCTCAGTTGTGAAAATCAAGGGAACGATTCACCCCTGGCACAATTCCACTGAAGCTACTGGTATTAAGCCAGGTACCAATGTGGTCCCACACTTTACATTATAGAATAAGAATATAATTGCACAGTCTGATGACCATTGTAACCTAATACCCAGACTGGAAAACTGGGCTTCATCAAAAAGAAGGCAAGAGAAAAAAAAGGTCGATAAGGACCACCCAACCATGATTTTTGGCCCATTCCACCACCTTCATTAAAAAAAGTCGTAGGAAGACTTTGTCTTAAAGAGGTCTGAAAAAACCCCCCCCCCCCCCCCCATGTTGTAACAGGGGCTAAAGGTCAGAGTTTGCTCTGCTAGAAACAGTTCCCTCCCCAAAGAGCTTACAAATGAAGATATCCAAGTCCTACAGCACACGTGCACGTCAACATTCACTAACAAACTTTTCTGACGTGTGCATGATGCTCCCAGAAGGCCACTGTAAGACAAAGTTGCATTATTAACAATTCAGAGGAAAAATGACAGCCCCGACACATGTGTTCAAGGGGACAGCTAAACAAAGTCTCCTTCACCCTCAGTGAAGACAGAGCCTCACCCCTGCATTTGGCACCTGTTCTGCTCAGAGCAAAGCAAGGTGCTCAAATGAACATATGATCTTTAATGGAGATCTAAGGTTTACCCTCAGAACCAGCTTGAAAACTGACCTGCCCATCCACTGACACAGGAGTTGTGTTTGACAGCCAGATGAAAGAGGATTTTTTCAAAAACTTATGGCTTCATTGAAGAAAGCAAACGCTCTTTGGACAAGCATCTCTGCTCAGCTCTGCCAACCAAATCTAATCCTTGCATGCTACCCCTGCTCTGGGCATCTTTGGAGCATGGGCTGCCCACAGTGATCACCCTGTGGTTTGTTCAGTGGAAATCCTGTGCCCACCAGTGCAAGTCTGGGACCACTTTGCTCATTCCCAAACTAGAGACTCATGCTCTCAAAGATTAAATGAAACCATTTGTGCCATCTGCCCTTCCACAAAGCAATCAGGCTTCCCAGCACTTCAGACCAAAAAACACAACGTTTCACTCAGCTTTGCATAAATCAGATGTCAATACTGTTCACATGCCACATAATGAATCCTAAGGGGAAAGTCCTCCTTTTATACATTTTGTGGGAAAATTTCTTGTCCGCTTTAGATCTGTTCAAGGGCACAGGATCCAGTCCTGCACGCCACAAGTACAGCATCTCCCCTGCTGTTAAGTGGCCTATTCCGAAAATGGCATTACATCAGACAAAGTCTTATCTTAACAATTAAGACTCAAGTGAAAAAGAAACATTTTTTCAGACAATATTCTATACTGCACTTACATGTACCTATATTGCAGAGCAAAGCTTTTATTTGGTGAATCAGCTGGGCTACAAAGTAGGTTTAATTCTATACTCCTCTTGCCTTCTCCCATCCCAAAACCATTAGTAAAGCACTAAAGAGCACTCTCCCACCTCTATGGTGGACACAGCAACTTCATAGTTCATCTCAACTGCCAAACACCATGCAGATAGAACCATAGCACAAAGTGTCTAAGAACATCATGGCAAACCTGGAATCTGGATACAGATTTTTCCACATCTCAGGTGAGCACCCCACTTCCCACTGTTTCAAAAGGTGCAGGTGCAGAAGGGGAAGAGGCGGAGACAATGAGGCTTCACAGAGCAAGAAAACACAAAACCAAACATGAAACAGCTGGTAGAATATCTGCAAGACAAAGGGTTATGTGATTTTCAAGGCCTCACATAAAAAACAATTTATTCCTCAAAGGTTTTGCAGCCAGACCTCACAAAGATCCAAGATGACTAGAAAAGAGAATCATTCTACAGGTGTTTTAGAGAGGCACAGCCACATAGGGAAGTGTAAAATGTGGAGTTCACATTTTTATTGGGCACATAAAACTGAATTCTTGCTTTCCAAGCCATGGTAAAGAATAGTATGTGTGCATGAGCGATAAGAACCTGGAAACATATGCAGCAGCACCACATTTAGGAAACAGATTTGTTTACTATTGTCAGTAACCCACCAGCCTGAGTAAGCGTTGGTGAAAGTATGTGCCTGTAATACACATGCTCACAAATGGTATTAGAAATTAAATACAAAGGAGGCTGCTTTCAGAAGATTAGAAGTGACTGTAACCAATACATTGTCTCTCTGCTTCCCTGGGGCTGGTCTTCATTCCTCCCATTTCTTTTCTGTTTTCAAACTTAAAAGTAATGATCAGAGCTTTTCCTCTTTGTTGAAATGAAACACTATTTTGGGAATATTCAAATAATTCATTTATGATACTAGCTACACAGAAAAAAAAAAACAAACAAAACAAAACACCAAGCCCCTAAGAAACTAAATTTTCTATTTAATCAGGCCTACCCATATAAGTAAGACTACTCACATCTGTATATACTTGCAGGATCAAGGCCACGAAAGCTGACAAAATCCTCCAGAAAATATTACTGAGGTTGTCATGCAAGTATTTTCTCACACAGTGATGCCATTCCATGCACATCTTATCTGCACTGTCTTTCTGATTCTTACTTGAAAACAGATTTACTGAAGAAAATTCTGGCTTGCTTTCCAGCTAATTGTGTAAAGAACAGACAGCTACTTCTTGTGTGTAGTATTTTATCATGTAGCTTCAGGTGCATTTTCAGTGTCCAATTTACCTCATTGGAATTATCCCTTGAAACCCAGTTAACGGATGAAAGAAAGCATGTTCCAATGGTCTAGTCTGAAAAGATACCTACAAAGCAAGTGCCACTGTGCTCAACTGCAAAACTCATGTTGTACAGAGTCATGTTTCTCAACAGGACTTAAAACTTGATTTAGGTATTTGCATGCACTAGTAGATCACGTCCACGCAGAAGAAATGAAGAGACTGCTTCCTTGGGTGATGACAGAAGAGTGGTCCAGACTTCAGCCAGTCTTCAGTGTTTAAGAATGCCAGCTAGTGCTTTTAACCCAAACCATTCTACGATGAGATTTGGGTCATGATCAAATATTACCTCTCATCTAGAAACACTAACTACTGTCACACACTGGTTTGTTTATCACATATGGCATGAGCTCAAATCATAATGAAGGTATTTCTGTATTATAAAATTCTACTGGAGTTGTTAAAGACACTGTCAGCTATAAATTACCTATCATTCCTTCAAACTTCTAAAAGCAATTTAAGTGTCAGATGTTTGTACCCCATGGTGGTGCTATTTTCGCATCTTCTCCTTTAAATAAAAAGTTTTACTCCTGTAGAACAACTCCATTTATGTTTCACAGAGAAGAGACTCTTCTAGAGAAGGACAAATTTAAGTACATGATAGATGTTATCAAAAGAATTTTCTTTATAAAAACCCCCCAAATAATACAGACATTTGTTCCTCTTCTATCTTGTCACTGCAAGGTTTTACTTTTTCAGCTGGCCCAGGAGCATGGCTGTCAGGAACAGCAAGCCTCACACAATTTATACTGGAAATTTTCCCCAGTGCTGGGAGGTTAGAGGAGAATGACTTCATTAATTCCAGCTTTTGATTCCATTAGACACTCCAGAGAACAAAGTAAGCAGGACCACTGATGACAAGTGGAATACTGCTCCAACATCACACACACACATACATGTATGACCCCAAAGCTAGACTGGAACCTGCCCATCCAGTTTGTGATATAATGGACTCCTGGAAATGTCATCACTTCCTTAATTATCTTTTCTTGGGGAAAGTAAACATAGACAAAGCAGAAATTTATAAATACTCCAAGGCATGTCAGGGAGAAACTTTGAGAAGGGAACCAGAGTCCAAGAATGTGAATCACAGTTTACAATCAAAATCACAACACATGCACGTGCCTGAAAGAACACGTGGGTGCACATGGGCAGTGTGCTCATGCAGACGTGAGCAAGAGAGGGAGGAAGAAGAGTCCATCTAGTAAAGACAGCAGCAGCAGCCCCATTTCTCTCTGCAATCACACAACAGTACACCAGTAACTGTGGGCACTCGCAGCAGAGCAAAACGAGCCACTCCAATTTTCCGCTTCCAACGGGTCATTTTAAATAGCAGTCAGCAAAACTGAAAAATTTGAGAAGTCAGAAACGTCGTTCTGACATTTTTCCTTTTGAACCCTTTAGCATTCTGTGGTGGGCTGTGGCTCAGCTTCAGACACCGCTCCACACAGCTCCTGAAACTGAGAGCAGGTCGCACTTTCTGCACACAGCAAACAGACCTAAACCAGCGTAGACCAAGGGCTTGCACAGCACTCTCCAAGTCATGAGAGGTCACTGCTGCCTCTTTAAGGGTAGACACACATCAAGCCACGCTCCTGCAGGACAGCAGGCTTTGCACAAACAGGCTCCTCTGGCTGACACATGACTTCCTCTGGCAGTTCTGATGGGCAGAACTTGAAATGACTGCCAAATCCAATGACCAGCAAATCCTGAGCTGGCTAAAAACAACCCACAAAGACTGCAGTCCAGAACAAACAAGATGAAAAAGCAACATTAAAAAAGACTGGATTTTTTTTGGAAGCACAGATGCTTCAAAGTGCTAATGAAGAGGAGGAAGAGGGTTGTGAAGGCTCTTTAAGAAATGGAGGCTGGGTTGGCTGTTGGTTTGTTTGTTTTTTAAAGACATGGCAATGTACTGTCCATCAATAGCATCCATCAGTCAAGGCAATTAAGACCTCAGTGTCATTTTAGTGTGTTAGTTGCAGGGGGCTGCAGCTTTCAGTAGACATGGCATCATCTGAGAGTACAATGAACAATTACAATTTGTATGAAGAACACTGTCAGTATCTTTAAGACTTCAAGGTCTATTGTGTGCTTCACTTCTGATTCAGTCCAGTACACTGGCAGCCCAGAAAGGGCTCTTGGGCAGGCCTGTGGGGAAAGGGAGGAACAGAAGCCTGTGAAACCACTCTGGTAAGTCAGTATAGCTACCACAGGCTGTGGGAAAGCTTTGGAAAATACTTATGATCAAGAGGTGCATGTGATGGGGGACTACTGTTTTCCAAGCAACAAATACAGGATGTTCCTGGAGTACAGCTGCCACAGCATCACTTAGAACTTGACTCTGAGACCTCACTGGCACGGGGCACTGGTGAAAGCAGTAATTCACCTGGGCTTCCCATTCTCAATCTTCTCATGTGGGCCCCTTCCCTCGCTCTTACAAGTGGTATGAAAAAGAGCATGAAAAAGGTTGTGAGAAAAATCAGCACTCAACCTCAAGCTTGACAGACAGGTTTTCAGGTGGCCAAACTGAAACTTCCACTGCCACTGTGCAGGTCCTGGTTGGACTGATGTTACCTCCATACGACTTTGTTAACCACGGATCAACAAGGAACAAGTAATAACAAGGTGACAGCAACAGGGTGACAGGGTGAAACCTCTCCTACATAGTAGTCTTCTCTTTAGTATTCACCTTCTCACATTTGGAAACAATCCTTTGCCACCAAGTGGTACCTTGGTCCTCTCATCTGAAGTCTAAACTCAGACTTCTCCATCCCCTGAAAGATTAAGCATCTCCACTACTTCCATCTCTTCTCCTTCATCCCCAGACAGACTGGGCAGCAACATAGTCATCTGCACCACTCTTCTCTCAAGCCATCTCACTACAGATAGTTCAGTGCCACTCTTGGGTCAAAAACCCTGTATATAGTTGCACTGCCACTTGTAAGTCTGCTGTCACCGTTAGATACCCATTACTGGGTCTGTACTTGGACATCAATTGCTGCTGCCAAGCAAAGGCAGTCAGAAAGTGAAGAAGAACAGCAAAATATCCTCAGAGGGTTCAGATATGATCTGTACCTTAGCAGAGGCACATGCGTGGCGCTTTATCTTTCAAAGCTTCTTCTCAAGCAGCAACTATTTTTCTTCAAAACAAAGGCCTTTGTCCTACCAGAAGTACCAAACAGTCACGTGCAGCAGCACAGGCTTCCCAGCGTACCCCAGGAAACAAGCAGAGGGCAGAAGCAACACAGCCTTGATTTCCCAGACTAACTCCACACCACATCATCTGGTCAGCTCACCAGAAACATCCCATTCGTACAGCCAGGTGATCTAGCAGTGCACAGATCCAGTATTGTCAGCAAAGCCTGTAGTCTTACTCAAAAGTATCATCTCACAGAAGTAACAAATTCTTTATTCTTGAGCCTCTTTATTTTAGTGTAAGTTTAGGCCTGCATAGCATAATGGACCAATTATTTTAATTTGGATTATTAAACTCAAGTTGCAGGGTGCTTCAAAAAATTCAGATCAAACTAGCCCACCTTGTCAGTCTCAGAGCAGCTGGTCAAGCTGACACTGAGAGCTCAGCACTACAAAGCCACAGCAGAAAAAGAAGCTGACCTTATTTTTACTGTATGTGAAATCCCTAAGTTTTGGAAAACGGCTGAAGTGGACATTTGATTGGTATTAAAACCAGAAACTTGTTTTAACAAATGCACTTTCGGAGGAAGAAACAAACAAAACGTAATCAAACAGCTAGGTAACCAAAAACTCACCAACTCCAGCCAACAAATAATAAACCTTGAATTCCCTTCCTGTTTGCTGTCAACACGAGAGCTCCAGCCCTGCTCTGACCACGACTCTGGTGTAGTAGGTCAGCATGTTTAAACCATGCCCAGAAAGTGGCCTCTCTATCACAGCTGAATCTCAAGGCTGTCCCCAGATCCCTGAGCATGAAACAAAACATTTCTCTCTGACATAGCCTTGGGTAAGGCCACTGTGGTGGTAAACTTCTGAAAACAGTTAAAATGAACACCCTAAGAAATACTGTTTTTTCCTGTCCCATTTTTACAACTTAGGGGATCTCTTCAGAAAATACTTAAACATTGGACTTAAATAATTTGCCCATCATTTTATGACTTTTAAGTGGGTGAGCTCAGGAATCACCAGTAAGCACCTGGCTATTATCATTAGCCTGCTCCACAGGAACTAACAGGAATTTTAACAGGTTTGCTCTCAAAGGAAAATACTCTTTTATTATGAAATTGTTGCCAAGTAACGCTGAAGAAACAGTGGGGGAAAAAGTCTAATTATTTCAGTCTCAATGACGTTACTCAAAATTATAAAAATACAGTTGAGTCCTTGATTTTCCTGCCTTCATTTCACATAACACATGTTAAACATCTGTATCAGGCATAACATCTTAAAACTATTGAGGATGAGGATGTCAATGAAAACAATAGTGACTCCATTGCCAGGAACTCTGATTCCATGTATTCATATGTATTCAATTCTAAGTATTCACATGAGATTAATTTTATATGCCCGTGCTCCCCCTTTAGCTCTTTCAATTGTGGCTGTGTGCCTGAAGCAGCTCAGGGAAATTCAATTGACAGGTATAATAAAAGAATCCTCCGTTAATTTAGGACTTGATAACATATCTAAGGAGTGACTTGAATCTTAAAAGAATTCTTCTGGTTTCTCTACACGTTTTCCCAGTGCAAGTTTTAAAGTGCCTCTGCAAACAATTCCTTCTCATAAGAGAACAAGCAGCTCCATGAGAAAGTAACTATCTCCTTTCTGAAACCTAGGAAACTGAAGCAGTGAAGATACCCAAAGACAAAGAGAAAGTTATTGTAAGAGTTCAGTAGTTCCTGGCTTTCAGCTGAGATCCAGATCAGTACAGAAAGGCACACATGCACTCACTTCCCCAGGAATACTTGATCAAATAAAACAAACAAAAAAGGCTTGCATTTTTCATGCCAAGTTCAATATAAACACTCGTGGCTATTACATGCACCCCTATTCTATTTCCTATGATAAAGCACAGCCAATAGGAACTGTGATTAAAGGCACTTTTAAGAAATATTGCAAAAGATTGTAACTTTTGGGGCTCTTACTTGAAGAAGTGTCTTCACGGTCTCCACAAACGAGATGTCACCCCAACAGGGATTAACAAATTAAAATACAAAGAAATTCCTTGAAGGTCACAGATATGATTACAGCATTTCATAGTTATGACCCTATATTTAGCTGAGTTCAGCCTTAACATGAAAGTGCTCAATTACTGGTTTAATTTTGCAAAGTTTGTTCAGAATACATAATCCCACTCCTTTCTAGCCCATCTCCCAGCACCAAAACCTTACCAATCTTCACAGAAAAGTCAGCGTGTGCTTCAGGAGGAATACATGCCCTGCCATGCCCTCCCCCCAGCATCAGCCACCCCTTCTGTGTTTCAATTTGCAAATGTTTGTCATCTTGTATATTCTACACAAGTGTCAAAGTAAGTTAAATGAATGCATACATGTATGTTGCATATTTATGGTAACTGAGGTATCTGCTCGAGTATGTTTAATGCATGAGTCCTCCAAGGAATTTGCTTGGGGAAGTTTACGCTCCTCCCAGCAAGTAAGGAATGTGAATTTAGCAGCATCTAGCACAGGGCAGGTTAAAAACAAAACAAAACCCGACCTCCTCCCCCAAAGCCAGCCTTCACTTAAACATTTTCAGATCTCACATTCCACATTATCAGAACTTCAGTCGACCTCTGTATGAATGTGTGATTTATTCTAAACGTGCTTTCGATGCTGCTGAATAACTAATGTGCTGTCAAACAAAAATACTGGGTTTTATTCTGGAGTACACTGGAAATACTTTATGACAAACAAATCTCTACCTTTGCTATCAGCATTTGCAGGCAACAGGAAATACCTCAGCTGGTAAATCAAACTAATGTAACTTGAGGTGATGGGTACATTCTACTTTAAGACAAAAGGCCACTTGGAGTTGGTTTTCACAATAATGGAAAAGATAACATTTGCTCTGCTTTGTTTTCCGAGTCCGATCCTATAAGTAAAACCCTATCTTCCCAAGTTGTTTACAGTCTTTTGCTGGACGCTGTCGCCAGCAAGCCTTGCTCCAGCTTCCTGCACATTCTCAGAGCAGCCATCTCCAAGGGCTGCGACTGGAAACTCATTGGGAGAAAGAGGCTAAGGGCTACAGATTGGGAAATATATTCTGTGCCCTACACTTTGGTATACCACAGACACGACAGCTTGGGGCAAACTGCTTTCTTACCCTAAGAACATTAGAGGAGGCACAAGCAGCCTCCTTCTGCTAGGCAGCAACTAATTTTATTCAAAGTTAAATATTTAAATCTTCTATCATTCTGTCAAGATGATTTGCAGTTGATTCATTCTGGTCTCTAGGAGGTACAAGCTCCAGCTGTAGCCTGCTTCATCCCATTCCCAGGCACCCTTCGGTAACTAAGAAGTTACAAGTTCCCACTATACCATGTCCCCTGCAGTGAGGACAGTTTTGTGCCTGTTTTCAACAGGATTTGTGATTACCTTGTGAGATCTATCCCTCATACAAGATTTGTCTAGGACTTCCCAATGGATTTAAAGATTTCAGTGCTTCTTTTCTCACTCAGGAAATACACACAGTGACATAAGGCTGTTTAGGTTTTCACAAGAAACTATGTTACCCCCCTAAAAAAATTAAAAACAAATTAAAATAATAATAAAAAAGAGATTCCAACTACAAGTTGGTTTTCATGCCCAGAGAACTTATTATGAAAACTGAAAAAATAACAGGTATGAGTGCCCAGCAAACTGTAAAGGCTTTAAGCAGTAAAAAAACTAAACCAAAACAAATATAAAAATCTCTGTTCCTCATTCCCAGTTCCACAAAAGAAAAAAATGTCTCATTTTCTTATTCATTTCATGACAGTGGAAGTGAAGACCACCTGAAATTTTTGATTAACAGCAGCCAGTGAGATGCCTACTGAAAAAAAACAAACAGTAAATAACTTTTTCATCATGCACTAGACACTTCAGACAGTGTATATACTGAAAGTGAATGTGACAGCTGAATTTTCATGCGTGCATACAATACACCTTGAGCTGATCACACCACAAACCCAACAAGGCTGCTATTCAACTCAGTGGAAAGACTTTGATTATGGCCAAGAGTATCTGCCTTTATTTAAATTGCAAAAAAAGACCCACTTAGTTATTCCAACACAGATTTAGACCCTCTTTTTCTAAACCTCCATCTCCTAGATCATCATCTTTGTTCTCTCTTTAGAAATTCTGCTCATGGTGCACACACGTTGCTCTCACAGGACGCAGCACTAAGGATATGTGCGTATAGTACTTTAAGAACACGAGCTAAGAATCTCAGCTGTCATGGCATGCAATGTTTTCTTTTCACTTCGGCACTGTTTTGATGTGTTTTGAGAGTAAACAACAGCACTGCACAACTTCACATCAAAAATTTTCTTCTTGTCCTTTCAGAGCAGCTAAAGCTCTTGCCAATCCCTCTGAATGCAACGCACATAAACAAGTAACTGGACCCTACTTCATAGTCAGCAACACTTGCTTTCTGTATGGCAGTCCCCACTCCATGCAGCATTAGGGATATATTACAGGGGTAAAAGAATCTGAACTTAAATATTTGTTTATAGTGGTCATGGCATGGATCCAAAGGTATTCATGTTAATTTACAACACATTTAGGTAAACGATCTGCTTTTGAAGACAGCCAATTCTGTAAAGGCCTCTTATAGATCTAAATCTGTTTCTTATTTCCTTTGCCCAGCCCACCACCTTTTAAAGAAGGGTGATGGAGAGAGTGGCTGGGTATGGAAGCAGTTTGCTCACAGGACATGCGAAGCATAGGTGTGTAGTATCCATGCAAATTGTGCACACATCTTTGTAGTCTTTTTGGTAACAGTTCAGAAACAGCTTTATTCAGTGAATCACTGTAGAACAATCCCATTTGCAGACACTCTTCTAGCCAGGGATCTGGATGAAAAGTAATTTCCCATTTACCTCTCTTTCATGATGGCCAAGACCTTCCTCAGGATTTCTGAGATTGAGGACGTGCACCTCTTGGGGCAAGCCTGTTGTGCCTCGGCTTGCACAGCCGGATAAGACTGTAAAGCTCTCCAGCAAGGCGTGGACTGGATGCGAGGTGTTAACAGGCGACAAGACACACTCACTCCTAGGCACAGGACCTGCAGAGGAAGACACAGATGCACATCATTTGGAGAAAAAGCTGATACACAGATTACGCCTGTCAAATAATGAATGTTGTTCTGCTCACAAAAGCCCTAGCAACAGAACCAGGGGCTTCATGTTCATTATCCACAAAATGAAGACAATTATTTCTATTGCCCTTTTAAGTATGTATTCTAGAACTGAAGGTAATCTTGTCTTTACCAGAGAGGAAACAAAGAAATAAAATAATAAAATAACAAAAACAAACAAACAAACCCCAAAGGAGAAAAAACAAAGCAGTGATAGTGGTTTGTCTTAGATGTGCATTATTTATGTCAAACATTTTTATCTCCAAGCAGGGAAAAATGCAATCACGTATTCACAACAATGAAAAGTTAATCTCCAGTATAAAGGTAATTACATCAGGAAGGATTTGGGCGAGTTGGATTTGTTGCTTTGAAGCAGTGCTGAATTATAGGGAACATCATTCAAATACACTGTAGAAAACAGCAGGCATCTGTCACATGATAAAATGAAATGTTTGTTTACTGAGTCTATTTTGTGTCTGACAGCAATTATCTGCACTGATAACAGATATCTAGTCCCAAACAGAGTGTACATCCTTCCAAATAATCACCACAGCATGATGTAGTGCCATACTCTTATATAGTATGTGAGACACTGTGATGTGATATAGCAAGATAGCACAAAAGCTGAAACATACGGAGCAGTTTACATTTAAACTATATCTCAGGAAACTAAAGCAAGACAAATATTTATGAAAAGCAGCTCTGCTTTTCCAGTGGCTGAACCCCACCCCTGACAGTAACAGATACAGTATGGTTTTAATTCAGAAGGTCACAGGAGAACGTCATTGACTTAACCCCTAATTTGCACCAAAGTCACTCAGATAAGAATTAGACTCTCATGAACCAGTCAGTTCAGAGGCTGAAAAGCATAAAATAGAAGCTAGAAGCATGTCATTTTTCTTCCCCCTCCTCCCCCGCCCCCGAGAGTTTACATCTGCAATTGAAGTTAAATGCTTCTTTTGAAAAAAAGTTCAAAATTAAAGAAAATACTCAACTGATCAAATGGCAGAGCTCTGGTTTTGTGAAGTCTACACCCAATTACTGTAGCACTAGAGATCATTTGACTGGTGCACACACGTTTAATTACATTAGCCCTGACCTAAACTTTGCTGGTTAAGATGACAGTTCACTCAAGATACAGTTAGCAGTGGGCCATTGCGATTTAGAAATCAGAGAGTCCATTTTAAAACAGACTTGTATCAGGAAAAAGCAAAGCCCCTAAGCACAGGGAGATTTCCGCAGCGCCTCTGGCCATGCGTGCCTTGTCCTGCCAAAGGGGCCATTCCTGAAACCCACCAGTGCATAGTACACATCCTACCAGCTCCCACAGAACATGAATATTTGATAAAGGCAACGCTTGAGGCATAAATTACGTGTGCCTGTGCTTGGGGTATAGAGAATAAACAAACCTCCTGCTCTCTGTATGAGGAGCCTGGTAGAAGCACTGACCAACAGCTTGGAGGATTTGAGGTTTATTTGGGGTTTTTTAATCACTTTAAGAATATGCCTACAAAGTGGAACCAGTCCAAGCTATGTTACTCAGTTAAAAAAAGGAACCCCAAACCAAAACTATGAAAAAGTTGCCTTTCTAACGGTTGAAGAAATATTTAGAATTTGTAACAATAACACAACCAGCAGAGACGTCTCATTTTCCTGATGTGCAAGTGCAGATCAGAGAACCTTCAAATCAATTAGCCCAACCACTGATGTGTAAGTCCTGCAGCAGACCATGTTACACAACCTGCACGAAAAGCATTTCTAAACTCCACAAGCATTTCTCAGGCTGAGGTAGAACCTAAGAGCTATGAAGTGCTTATTCATTGTTTTGTGCAGACAAGAATGGAGCTGACATTTGTTAAGAAGTTTCCATCGTAACACACACACAAAGAACAAGGTGCAAGACTCAGAAGATGACAGAAAGGGAGTTGCTGACAAAAATATGTGCTTTCCATAGCAAAAGTTCAGGAGAAAGAGCCAATACCTCCCTCTCAGCAGATGGATTCCCTTATGAACACCTATTTCCATGCAGTACCATCTACCAATCCTCCCCTCCAGCCTTCATCTGGTCTTTATTTTGTACAAATTTGCCCCATTAGAGGAGAAGACATCTGGATTCTCCCCTCACTTCCTACAGGGACTCATCCATGTGAATAAGATGAGCTGGTATGTTCAGGCTGTCTGTAACTGCCTCCCTCACCAGTACCTGAGGCGCACGTTAAGCCAGCCCTTCCTTCAAGGCCCTCTGTTCTGCCTGGCTTGCAAGATGGAAACACTCCCAGGGGGAGCAGAAGTTCACATCCTGGATAACCGTGCGCAGCGGAGCTCATCTGCACAGCAAAGGGCAAGCTGAGGTGTGCCTGCCCTGCCTGCTCTGCTGGACAGAAGCCCCAGCATCACCTGAGGGCAGTGAGCCCATGAGACTGTACCAGTCTTAAGCAGGGCTTACTGGTGTAGGTCCACTCTCACACCAGTGCAGCTGCATGGCACCCAGATGCACGCTGGTCCGTGCCCTGCCAGCCCAGGGCGTGCCATTTCTGTCAGCTCTGGTTTGAAGTTGCTCCAAGCTGCTCAGTTGAATAAACTCACGTTTTAGGGGAGTTACTGCATTTGGTAGACACCCCAGCCTCACGAGTGACCAAGACACAGCCAACATGAGCCCAAACTGAAGATTAGAGTATGCACTGGAGGCTGGCTCCACTGCATTCAGACCACGTATGCTGTAAGACAGCCCACACACAAGGAAGACAAGTGGGATACAGATGTTGTGTTTTTGCAGTTTCACATAGGTACCCACATAGCTACGTCCTGGGCCCATGCTACCCTCCCTAGGAAGTCAAGACTCTCATGAACCTTATTTCTCTTCACAGAGCTGGCAGGACTGAAGAGTAATCTTCAGGCACTGGAATTCATCTATTTGCCCAACAACCACTCCGGGTGTTGTGCCACAGGCAGCATACACTTGCATGCCTGCAGGCAGTGCCAAGTGACAGAAAAACTTATTTCTGGAACACAAAATCCACTGTTGCTCAGCCTGTACATGGCACAAGACAGCTCCTTCTGCCACCTTCTCTCTGTTTCTGCTGTATTTTAGCCTATCCTCGCACAGCATGCACCCCAGCGCTGCCCGAGCTATTTTGCTAAGCATTTGTTAATGTTTCTTTCCAGCACTTCTGCTGCACCTGCAGCTCTGTGCCAGTCAAAGGCAGGTAGGTGCCTCTGAGGTACTGTGACTCCAGTGGGAACAGCAAGAGCTCTCCTCTTTCCACGTCAGGTTCTCTCACTCTTCTTGGCTCCCTCATATACCTGTCCTGGTTATCTTTCTTCCTTCCTGCCACATTCCTCTGACTAGAAAGGTAGTTATATCCTCCAGGTAGTTTAAATCCTGCAAAGTGCATATTTATCACCCTGAAAAAAAAAACAAAAAACAAAACCAACAGACAATCCCTTCTGTGACACTACTAATCTGATTGTTTAGCACCTCAGCACAGCCTGCTTGTGTTTGAAAACCAACATGAAACCACAGCCTCTAGATCTGCCCCTACATAAACACCAGCACTGGGTCTGCCAGCTTCCCACTCCAGTCCCACAGCCTGCTCCTGCCAACCTCACCTGCACCTGTGACACCGATATCCTGCCAAAATTCACTATCAGCACTGCGTAAGGGCCAGGTCATCCAGTTAACACATCAAGATCTTTTGATCAGTTCCAAATACAGAGAGGTACTCTCTTGCATCTCATTCCCATCAAACTAGCACTTGAGAGTCAAAAGTATCTTCCAGTTTATACCTCCTAGTGAAGGACCCTTTAGTCCCTCCTCTGCTAAGCATGTAAGGGTGTAGTGAAGAAGGTAAGTGCACAGCCATCACCAAGCTTTTGTTTCACTTTGGAGCATGTATCCATTTAACCTCAGTAGCAAATCCTAGTTCTTAATACAATCAAATTCTAGCTGCTTGCAAAGCCTTTTGGTGATGGAAACCGGGTTAGGCAGTTTTATAAGAACCACTTACTACGGATGTTTTCATGATGATGAATGTTTAGTGAATATAGAATTCCACAGAATCATTCAGTATTGAATTATTTTCCACTTCCAATTAATAAGAATATTTTAAAGGAAATCTTAATGCAGACCCAACCTTGTTTGATACCTAACATCTGGAACATATTCAGCACAATTTCAGCATTCTTGTTTCCCATATCATCCATGCTACTAATGAGTAGCATGTGTTCTGCTGTAAGAAAGTAGCAGAAAGGGGAGTAAGACACTGAAGGGGATAGATAATACAACCACCCAAGACTAACTCATAACTGTGATTATTAAAATGAAAAGGCTAATATAATTTCTGTTGCATTTCCATGGAGATTTCTACAGTTTTGTCAGCCAAAAAGTGCGACTAGCTCCTGCAAATTGCACAAGTCTGCGCTGGGGACTCCGGGGCACATTCACGTGGTTCCCACACACCACACCAGAGGATACAAGCCACACCGATAGGATAGAATACTCCTCAGAAGGACAGATTCATTCCAATTCATTTTTGAATGAAGGAATGACACAAATCTAGTCATTATACAGACAGCCAAAAAAATTCAAAATCCAGTCCTGAGGAACACCAGGGATCTCCGTGCTGTCAGGTACAAAGTAACAGGACTTAACTGCAGATCCCGCTAGAATTCATCACTTTATGTGCTGAAAAGGAAGTCTTAGAGGAGGCTAAGTATTCAAGAAGAGATTTCAGTGTGCCCAAATGACAGGCTTTCCAAAAAATTCTTTTGGAGAAGGTTAATTTAAGGGATTTCTTTTTTTTGACATCAACTAGTGGCAATGATGACTGGAGCAAAAAGGAAGAGACAGGATCCTCAAACCTACTTTTGAATGATAACAGGCTTCTGTGAAAAGGAGGGGAAACCATTTTCTCTTGAACTGAAAAGCTTAAGACTCACTGCAGAGCACATGAGCAGCGTTAGTAATAAATTCGTCCTATAACCTTCACCACTCATTTCTAAAGATACACGTGCATGGGTGAAGGGCCTCTATTCCATGTGGAGTAACTGTTGCTACCTACACACCTTCTTCTCAAAGAGTTTCTCATCAAGAGAAGCATTTATACCAAAAAATCCTACTGATTGAAGCAAGTAAGAATCTACACAGAGAAGTGACACCTGTCACTCGAAGAGAAAAATTTAAGTCATTACTACTAATTTAGTATGGGTGGCTCTGTAACAACTGCTAAATTCCTTCCTGCACACCCCTTTACAGAAGGCCACCTGGGAAGGCAAATTCCTTTGTAACGATGTAGAGGATAATGGACAACCTCTACCATCAACATGAAGAGCAGGTTTAACTACAGATGTCCAAGAAAAAACAGCTTCGTGCTCCAAAGCAAGTACTTGAATAAGACATCTCTGCCCAGGATCAATCAATCCTGGCAACCAGTCTTAAGTCCTGAGAGATGGAAATGTCAAGATGGGATGGTAGGAAATACCACAGCTGCTTTGTGATGCGAGGCAGGGGCAGAGAGGAAACTGCAGCATTTCTCTTCATCAAAAAGAAGCAGCTGTTCCATCACAACCACCACCACCAAGGAGCAGGACTGTCCAAGACTATTCCTGGATTACACTGTTTTCCTTGCAATAAATGTGGCCACCATAAGAAAGATGCATGCGAGAGAAGCAAGATACTGAAAGGAAGATTTGTATCTTGGACCTTCATACTTGCCAGTAGGAAAAGTAAAGTAGATTACTGTCCAAAACATTTTATATTTGTATAAATCCACTGCTGATTGATTTTTGTGTCTTCCAGAATGTTTGGCTGGGGAGGGGAGGAGAGAGTTCTGGTTTTCATGTTCTATACAGCTCATGGCAGCAGTTCCAACTCTGACAAAACACAGCACATGTAACGCAGAACGATACTGCTGCTAATCTGCTGTGATCTTGGTAAGGAGGGGGAAGAAAGTCATTTTGGTATGTTTCAGTACCACTTTTCTGCAATTCCCAGATACTTTAAGAAACGCACTTTTAAGTGTGGCATGGGTTTTATGAATTAATTATTATTTACACAGTAGTAATTTAAGGTTAAGTTTCAAAAGCCTAGCAGTTAGGATACGCTCAATATTGTAATAAAGGCATTGATACTTTAGAGGACTGAGTAATAAGAAAAAATAAATAAGCTTAGTGTATTAAAACCTGTTCTAATTTGGATATTGTCTCCTCTGTCATTTTTGTGTTCACCCAACACAAGAGGAAAAAAAAGTTTGGCATTTCCATAGTATGTCCCAACACTCACATGCTCATTTGACTATTGCTACTACATATTAGGTCTAACAAGACTTTCCTCACACAACTATGAACTGCATTGAAATGCAGCAGGTATCTCCCTTTAATATGAGTATTTACATCAACTAGGAATTCCCCAGGAGAAATATTTTAAATTTCTTTTAAGAAGTTATTGAATAACTCCAATGAGAGTTTGTTTGGTCACCGCTGGTCTAATCACTGGCCGGTATCAATGAATTTAGGGAACTGCAACCAAAGCAGGACTAAGATTGAGTAAATGCATTTTAGAGCTTTGGCAGAAATGGACAGAAGCAGCAAAAAAGTCTGTAAGAAGAAAATATACACAGAAAAGCAAGTGGGAGCATATGAAATAAGAGAGAAGCATTGTACTGAAAACACAAACACAGCATAGCTGTTGTCTGCAGGGCTAAGTATCCCTTCACATCCTTAATTTTGTCAGCAAGGACGAATATTTTTCATGGTAGAACTACTTTTGAATGAATTACTGTTGGGGCAAGCGGGAGAAGTTTAAAATTACAGGGTAAAAGATTCACGGACATGGATTGATGTTGCTTATTTTGAAAAATCAAACCAGCAAAACACTCAAAATCTCCGACTCAGCACCTGGCTGCTTGAAATGAGTGAGTTATACAACTTAAGCGAGAAGACAAAAAAAAATATCCTCAAAAATATTCATCACAGATGGCAAGATTTGGTTGTGGGAGGAGTTAAAACGTACACGCTGTAGTAACAAAAACCACGTGCTTATGGAAAAACACGGCAAAAGCTCCCCATTCCAGTGCACAAAGCCCACTAATGTTCAGCAGTCCATGACACTATCCCTGCTCCTTCTCCTAGGGGGAAAAACACAGCATCCTCTGGAAGTATGCATTAGCTTACATACTGCACTTTTACACTGGTTGG